>JANBPU010000228.1:0-25859 GCA_027575805.1 Mycoemilia scoparia | reverse complement strand
CATATGGCTGGTTCTTTGTCAAAAGGGAACAATCCTGTGCCCTGATACATTCATGAAAATTTGGCCCATAAGTCATAGCTTTTTGGGGAGCATTGGAGAGATTGTTCCAGTACACTTCTAAAGGAAAGACTTTTATATGAGATTAATGGACACCATTAGGTAGAGCTATAATTACGACATTGCATAGCGATCAACTTTAAAAACCCCAATATGGGCAATTATTTTTGAAGAGTGACATTTGCTAACAGACTATGATCGCGCATTTGGCTGTGACTGTCCCTATAGTCATTAGCCACCAAAAAGCATTCTTCAAAAATTATTAACTATATGCTAAGTTGCTTGAAAAAATATTTATTTTTGCATGAGAATAAATACTCATGCATTTTTTAACTACTACGACAAAGTGGATACATGATGCAGATCACAACTTGGGACTTTTGCTGAGTTTAACCAATATAAGACTGTATGATTTGTTGGTACTCGGGCTTCAAAGAGTTAACACCTTCCTGGAGCTTGGGATTATTGGATACAGCCTTAAGTCGAGCGCCAAGCCACAGGTGAGGTTTGGCCGTGATTGTTGGCACTGGGTCAAGTTTGACATCCCCAAGTGTAGCAAGACGAGCATAGGATGCCTGATATCCGGATTCCTCGATTTCCAAGGTTCTAAGGTCATCATCATGTTCGTCTGAGGCACCAGTTGATGCATCGGCCTTAGCCTTTGTCTCTTTGACCTTGGGGTCCTCGATCAAGTCCACGATCTGTTTTAGAAGAGGACCAACTTCAGCAGAATACTGGGGTGAAGACAGTACAAGGTTGGACGTAGCAAAAGCTCCATACCCAATAATCGTGGCTTTACGCTCAACTTGTCCAAGGACAGATGGTATGGCCTCAAGAAGGACCCCCTTGAATACGTTCAAAAACAGCAAGGGCTGGATAGAATCGACTGCGGTCACCAGGGCAGTTACACCATCTTCGCCACTAGACTGATCCTTATCAAGATTAATGCAGAAGAAAACACCGATATAATGACAGAAGATACGGGTGAATTTGGTAGTACGGCTGCCCTGCAAGCGGTTAAGTAGCAAGTTCATGATCGGCTTGATGTATTGCTTTAGAACGGGTAACGGTGTGTATATTGTCACTGCTACCAATAGATTGAAGGCATGGTGGTCACTGGCACGGGAGGCAACTAGCTTCTGGAATATACCAAGGATAGGGTTAAGGTGGTTGCCTTCTGCCAGCTGGACAGCGCCTATCTGAAGGTAGCTCTGGAGTAGGCGTACGAGTGCGGGGCGGTTTCCCTGAGCTTCCCACAGGGTTGGATTCAAAAGTGGTCCAAGAAGAGAAATATAGGCTTCGGGCAGGCCTTTGCTTGGATCGTGAATCGATAGAAGTTGGGCCAGAATCTGGAAAACATAGGGCATGAACTCAGAAACATCTGCCTGAAGTATATACTGGAAAATCGGGAACAGCTTGCCTTCAAAGGATTCGATGGCCTGGGGGTTTGCAGTACAAGCAAATCTTGCCAGAGACCCAATGGATTCGAACAAGAAGTGGTTGAAGTGTGGGTTTGAAGGGTTGGTCGAAACAAGTTGCAGTATGGACGACAGCTTTTCCAAAGAAATGGGGGCAAGTGGCGAGATGTTGGATCTGCTGGCAAGGATGACACGCATAACAGTCTTCATGTAGTGGTGGTTTTCGGCGAGCTTCTGTGGGTTTGGTGCGCGCTCGATATTGTTGAAGATGTGTTCAAGTATCTGAGGGGCCTTGCTTTGTATGTCCTGTGGACCAAACAACAGCTGGCCGTTTTTCTTCAGAACCAGGATGCGCTCGATCGTTATAGCTGCATAAGTACTCACAACTGGATCGGGATGAGCCAGGTGGTTGGTTAGCAAACCAAGGGCCTCAGACAGCTCTGAAAGACCAAGCTGGTTGCGGAAGCTCAAGACATACTTGAGCGCACTAGCTTTCAGGATTGGGGCTGAAGAATCGGAGCTGACATCACGTAGATGTGGCAAAATCTGGGTTTGGTAAAAGTCAGAAATGTTGACCTGGCTGTTAACCTCAGTCACGCCGATGAGGTGGTTGGACTTGAGGATTGCAACAGCAAAAACCATAAAGATGGCAACATCTTTGTCCTTCCAGTTTTCCGAGGGGTTTTTCTGGTAATTCTGAAGGTTGATTTGGACGTATTGGCTCATTGCCTGGGTAGTCGCCTGGTTGAATTGATCAAGGAGACCGCGGACAAGGTCGGAAGCGGCCTTGCGTCGTGTATCGACTTCAGATCCATCGGAATCGCGCTGAACATACTGCATAGGGTCATCTTCGAATAGCTCTTCGTCAGTGGTAGAGAGAACCATATTGGGCAATATGATCTTCTGGCATATAAGAGACAGTGCCTCGGAGGATGCAAAGAGATCTTTGTGGCGTGGGTTTTTGACAACAGTGGCCAAGAAGTTAATACCCTTGCATACAAGCTAAAAGTAAAAGATTGATTAGAACATGTACTTTGACACCCCTCTTTTGCCCACAGCAGATATAGTGAAATAGATTCAGGATCTTACTGTATCGTATTTTGCTTCTGCACCAACAGAAGTAAGCATACTCCACACCGTTTGTACAAACTGGGGGAGCTGCTTAAAGTCCTCCTCGTAGCGTTGGGCATATAAAGTGAGGATCTCGCATATTGCTGCCTTGATTTCCTCGATTTCGCCTGGCTTTTCATCGTCCTAAATAATTATAAAGTCATAAGATTGGATTGCTATAGTGCTCAAGGCATGTACGTTGATTCATCATACAGGTAGGAAATAGACGTACGTCGCTTTCTACCAGGTCATTTGTGTAGGTCAGGTAGAAGTGGAACTTTTCCATGAACTTTGCCATGTTGTCCTCAAAGAATTCCGGTAGATCTTGACAATTGAGATCGTAGTAGATGTTACACAAGAGTGTCACTGCCTTGAGAAGGATGGATATAGCATCCTTTTCCTTTCCATGAGCAATAATGAGGTCATGGGTCGAAAAGAAGAACTCCATAAAAGGGCTGCAGAATTGCTCCAAGACAAACTTGATTTCTGTGAAGAGTAGGTCAGTTCTGAATTCTGACCTCCACCTCTTGAGCACTGTGTGGATAGCTTGAAGTATAGCATTGTTGATTTTGTAGTTGTCGCGAGTGAGCTTGGATGTTAGCTCCTGAATTAAGTTTGGCCAGTTTCCGGGGAAATCATTGTCAGCAATGACAGACATGGCTTCGCTGATCTGCAGCTGAAGCTGTGGGGGCAATGAAATAAGCAGGTTTATGATTTCGGCCTTGATATTGTCGCGGTCTTGCTTTGAAATGCGGTCTTCGGTGTCCTCATTCTATTTGAAATGACAGCAAAGAGGGTAAGAATGTGCAAATAATTGCAGGGGATGCAGATACATCACTTGCTGTTTTGACTTTACCTGTGGCCAAAGCCTTTTGATGTAATTTTTAAAGAACAGGGCAGCAGCAAAGCTAATTGTAGTGTCGTTCGAGGTCCTTATGACGTTGACCAGAGAGCCTGCAAAGCTGGGTGCATTTTCCAGCTGGGACAGCTGCTGCTCGGCTAAAGGGAGTTGGGGAGAGGAGGCGTATTAGCATTGTCTTGCGATGCAGCAAGCACATTCTGGCAAATTGGTTTTGCAGTGAGTATGACGTACCTTTTTTGCGGATATCGGCTTGTGGAGAAAGCGATCCTTGAAGAGCTGCTGTTAGAGCTTCAACCGAAACGGGTGTCTGCATTGTCATTAGATAAATTAAAGCGAAAAATAATACTAATTGGTGGGTTGTTTAGAAAGAGTTTTTGCAGAGAAATGAATAGAAATGGGCAGGGTAGTGGCGTGGATTTAGAAACCTCTGATGTTTGTTTTGATTAGGCCTTGTGATTGCAATAAATTTCTAATCAGGTTTCAAGCAAAAGATGTAAATATACCATAAGAGCTACGGTTATTATTGGCTGGCATTGAGATCTTTTGACGCCAAGATGTTGATTTTGACTAGTGGTTCTCGAAGAAATATAAAGCATACCACAAACTTGTGTCAATATGCTGGAGACTGGTCGGTACCTTGGCTTGAGCAGAAAAATGCAAGAACCTCAAGACTCTGTCACTCACTATGTCTTTGAGTAAACACTAGAACCTCACAGAATAAAGTGTACCGACTATCATTAATGTATTAGTAGGGTCTCTCCTCTAAAAGTGTATCAAAACAATCTCTCCAATACCAGCCTAAAATATATGACTTATAATCCCAATTAATAGGAAGCATGAGGGTACAGGCTGATTCCCTTTTGATAGAGAACTTGCCATACGAGCGATATTTTTTGAAGGCGCCTTTTGGTATTCAGCGATTATAGAGATGATCATTGCTAAATGGATGACCACTGTTTATTATTATTAAAGGGCCACTGCTCAAAAATAATTGGCCATATGAAACTAGTCAAGCAACATGGATCCAAGTTCAAGCATTATGTCTAGTTTTATTCGAATAATGAAATATGTATTGGATATTATACAAAAATGCTTGAACCAAGATATCAGAGATCAAGCTTTTGTGGCAGACTGTGCCTAGCGAGCCCGGGCCAACATCGCACCACCAATGTTCTGCTGGACGGCCTCGTTGATTTCCATGATGCCCTTAATTGTAGAGACTACAATGATCTCTCCAGGAATGATGGGCTTAACAACGCCAGCTGGGCGCCCGATCAATAAATGGCGCAATTCCTTGGCGGTGCAGTTAACCTTTCTTGACGGCTTAGATATACAGCTCATCTGCTTGAGTACTGGCGCATCGCGATAGTATTTGAGTGTTAGCCAAAGTCTACGCTCGGCAACATTGAAATTTGTAGTTTCTGTATACTCTGGGTCAATTCCGCGGAATGTGCCCCTGGAAACCGCAGAGATAAAGCCCTGCTGGTACAGGACACGGGAAACAGCCAGATTTAACTTGGTCTCGGGAACGGCAATTTTAGCTAGTCTGGCTCTGAAGCCATTTTGGACTCTTGTGCATAGGTCGAAAACACCTACCATTTCGTGGCTCCTGTAAATGAATTGCCCAAAGCTGGTGACTCTAAGATTTTGTAGGGATGCGGGCTATCGTCCAAAAGCCTAATTGGTTACCAATAACATAAATATGACAAGAACAAAGTTGCCTTTATCTGTGTTCAGCTCCACAAGTATTTGGAGGGCCGTGGATTGAAGTGGAAAATCATGTAATCAAAAATTTTCAATACAATTAAACGTTTCCACTCATCGACTTGCCCTCATGTATGTGATGCCTGGCTCAACTCATGAATGATATTCAAGCCAGCTCTGATCAGATCTTTTTGGCTATGATCATCCTCGAAGCTTGGGTTTTGGTTTTAGTAGTTTTTGTTGCCTAGCAACTTGTTGTGGGTCAGCATTTTTGTCTTTATTACTGGATTTTTATCTTTGGCTCTATACCTCAAAATATTTAGCTGTGCGCCCGGGGCTGGTGATTATTTCCAAAATGACGATTACAAAAAACACAAAAATGATGAGCCTCCTCAATTACAGGCTTCGTCTGACTTTATCCGACTCACGCGTTCTTACTGGCCAAATGCTCGCGTTCGACAAGCACATGAACCTTGTTCTGGCGGACTGCCAGGAATTTCGGCAGCTAAAAAACAAAAAATCAAAGACTGTGGCTGGTGGTGCGTCAACCTCAGAATTCAAGCGGACGCTAGGCTTGATAATTCTGCGTGGTGAGAATATTGTGTCTATTAGCGTAGATGGCCCACCTCCTACTAGTGTTGCTGAGCAGCAGCAACGAGCCAAGGCCGCACAGATGCAACAAGGACCAGGAATCGGCCGGCCAGCTGGTCGTGGTCTGCCAATACCCCCACCAAATATGTTGCCCCCAGGGCTCTCCGGACCCGTAAGGGGCGTTGGTGGCCCAGCTCCACATATGATGATGCCCCGCGGCCCTCCAGGAACCATGCCTCCTCCGGGCTTTGCCCGTCCACCACCGCCCCCAGGAATGCAAGGCCGCCCCCCAGTAATGCCTCCTCCTGGATATCCCCAGGGAATTCCCGGCGCGCACATGCCACCCCACCCAGGAATGCCACCGCAGAGACCACCACAGTTCCCGCCACCAGGTGGAAACCCGCCAGGGTACATGTAAAGCCAATATTAACCATAAAAAACACGACGTTAAAACGCGATGCTTATTTTCTGGCGGCAAACTTTATCATGCTGCCAGCCCTAAATGACTTGGCATATTATCCCACGCATATCATTAGCTATGTTTCCTTTTTAATGCTCCTTTAAGAAGGTGCAGTGTGTACAATGTTGCAATGACATAATATTATATCTAATAGAAACCCTAATGGGTAAAACACACATTTGCAAAAATGCATAGATATTTATATATGTTCTCTAAAGAAATAGAGAGTATGGTACATGATTCAAAAGACATTATTTGGAAAACTAAGAGAGAAAAGTTATTAGATCTCATTTGCTTGCGTAGCTGCTCAGTCTAAGCAAGACGTAGGCAGAGACTGTCGTTGATACAAACAGCACTGTGAATAGGAGCGGACGCTTGTACCGCTTGACTACCTCCCTGGTCGACTTAACAGCTATGGCTATGTTTGTTGCTGGGTCAGTGGTCATGGCCACTCGCCATAGTACCTTGCTTCCAAGTTTCTTTTTGGCATCCGGATGATTAAGCGGATGTGCCTTCCCACTTTCAGTAGGTAAGTTTATGTCTGGATCTATCTCAATACTTTTACTCAAAGCCATCGAGGTCTGATCGTACATATTTACAACAGAATTGATGCTGAGAAGGTTTTGGGACATATACTGTAGGCGTACTGGAGGATAACTTTTCACCAGGTCCTTTGCTAATGGCAGGATTGCTGACTCCCAATCCTTGGTGTAACGCGAAGGAAGTTTGGCCAAAGTGGTGTGTATTATGGCAAAATCGGGCTCGCAGCCCAGTATCACGGAGTTGCTGTGTATCACGAGCTGTATATTTGTGTTTTCATAAAGCAGAAGGTTAGTTAAGTTGGAAATAAAATGTTCCTACAGGTCTAGTAAAGTCCTTCACAACTTACTGCAGCTGAGATATATACTGGTGCAAGCGGGGTAGTAGAGAGACAAAAATCAAATATCCGTGAGACAATGTCAAAATTATCGATGTCATGGGAGAACCAAGTTATTACCCAACTTATAGCAAAATATGGCGGAATTTCATTTCTATGGTATAAAGGATAGATAGAGTGAAACTTTAGAAAGAGTTATGCATTAGTTTGGAGAAACTTCTAGGACACTTACTTGTCAAGGAAGTTATATAGTTTCGGCGTAGTCGCCTTTACAAGACTAAAGAGCATAGCGATCTGATATAGTGTTGGCTCAAGAGAGTCGCCCATTGCATCCCTTTTATAAATATAAATAAACATGTTAATAAGGTTTAGCTCTATGATAAGCGTTAGTAATTCCATTTAAATTTATACATGCAATACCTTTGATAGAACAGGGCAACAGATCGAAGTGCACGATACGCAGACTCGTCGTTGTTGTATACCAGCATAAAAAACATTGCAAGTTCATGGAATCCCTAAGAGTTATACAAACATTGTTTAGTACTTTGGGTTGATGTTGACACATTTGTGGCTATTTGTAAACTTGCCTGATAATATGATAGCCAAGGGTATTCACGAAATACTCTCTTTACGATTATTTCAAGGCGTTTTAGGAATTCAGGCCTGCTTTCTTTTATCGTATATCCTGTGATCATAAGTATAGTTAGGATTAGAATGTTCATAGAATTAATTACCATTTTCATAATTAGCCATGTTCTGTACAGAATATAACAAAAGTGTAAATTGTAATAGAAACAGTCTATTCAATAGAATAAACCAATTCGTGGGAAGAGCTACCATTGTCAAATACCAAATGGAAATGGAAAAAAGAAGTTATGAGAAATTGGAGTGTACCTTCGAGCTCAGGGATCTTTGTTCTGATTATATCTCTGTCTATCTGCCTTTCATCTTTATGAGGGATCTCTACATTTTGGATCAGAGGAGCCAGAGTTTGTATTAAATTTCATTACAATGCCAACATACAGTGTACTTTTATATTTTCGATTATAAACTATTGTTACAACATACCTCCAGCTTTCTTATCTGTAATGCAATCAAAGCCTAGTAGTAGTGACCTACAATATTCCATTCAGTCCACATATGTTTTCTAACTGTACTTTGAGATAATGTAAGATACTTGCTACTGTGTTCTCACATACCATGCTCTTCTTCGTAGATTAGCACTACACAAGCCTGGACCAGAAAGGCCTAGCTTGCAAAGCTCATTCCTGTCTCTCTTTTTTATTGCTTGGGACACGGCTTTGTAATGCTTTTCTTTGCTTGAATTCTTACTCCGTTTGTGGGGGTGTCGGCGCTGGTTTGCCATTGGGAACCAAAAGGCTAGCTTTTATGTAACATATATTGGACTTAATAATGTATGGAAGGGTACTAGTTCCTTTAGCAATCTCAAAAAAGAGAGATCTTTTGCTATCTTGAAATCAATGAGCTAGTATGGGATGGGTTTGACAACCATTTGAATTATCCTAAAGATATTTGATCTCCACCTTTTGGTCACAAGTAACTGATCCAAGTCCTAACTAATATTCGTAAAGTTCCTTCAGGATGCACTTATAATAGTTTATACTAATATCCATACCAATTCGTAGCTTCTACTATGGCCTGACCCTATGATATTTCTGTAGTGTTTGAAAGACAAGGGGCGGCACATTCCCATGTCAAACCCATAAGCAAATTTAACTCACACATAGCTTATGTGGATAATTAATACAAACCAAGGCTTAATAGCGCTCTTTTGCTTTCATCATCATCATCATCAGCCCTAATTAGCCAAAGTATTAAGTTCACAACTAGAGCCCCACCCAAATGCCCGTAAGTTGCCAGCACACTTCTGGTTACAAACCCAAATATTAATAAAACTACATGTAGTAATTACAACCATCTCATATATACATGTGTGTGTATGTATAACAATCTCAGGCCTACCATTCAACTCAGCTCGAAAGATTCGGTAACCTCGAGTCCATCGGAGGCATACCACTTGTCCCCTTAAGAACAAAAACCCCAGGCCCTGCACAGAACCGTAAGTCAACATCATATATATAAATCTGAATTGTTTAGCATCTGTGCCATTTTTTCAGAGACCTGACATTTTGTTTGCTAATGAACTTGCATAATACAGTGGGTGTGTCTATAGATGATGATGCTGTCGATGAGGCTCTACGATTGTTCCGCCCAAATTGCTTTTTCAAGAACTTTGAAATAAAGGATGATGGAGACAGGCTGTTGGTTTATTTGATCCTGTTTATATCTCAGTGCCTTGGTACTCTTGGGCCAAACATTACCAAGAGCGAGGCCAAAAAGAATCTCCACAATCTTGCCGTTTCTCGCTTCTCTGTCCCTGGTGATCCTGACTTCTCCCTCAAATCGGTTTATCCTGCAAACACAGACATTAATAGCAAGGGTATGTATATCTACTTATCAGTATGCCTATAAAAATAGTATTACTATTACTACTATTATGGCCAGCAATTTATATACCACATCTGTTTTAACTTTCTGTTCAGAACGCCTGCGCCAGTATTTACAACAAGCCCGCCAGGAAACTGCAATGCGTCTCTTGGATATTGTATATGAAGACAACACTCCCAGCAAATGGTGGCTCAGTTTCCAGAAACGCCATTTCATGGGAAAGCATCTTTAATAAGACATGATCCATCTAGAAGGCTTTTAAATTACCTTTCCACGAATACTATTATCAATATATACATATTCATATTTTATATCTTTAAAAGACAACACTATATCCTTTCTGTTAGTATCATTTGAGTTTTACTTGTGATTGGCAGTGCCTTGTAACGTATTATCCAAAATGTGGGTGCTTGCGAATCTCTGCTAAAATATACTTTGGACATCAAGTCACGACTTCGACCACTCTCTGTGTTCACTAATCAAGCGCCTGATTTGATCACTATGGGCTTACGCATTCTATAACAGCATACAGGCACATAGCTGGTGCTTAGAGCCAAATAACAAGGACGTGAAATTCAATTACAGAGGTGCTTACGTGTGTGTTTTACTTTCCTCTCAGTCACCTTTATTAAGCAATACTATTTACAATACACATATTCATATTACCAGTTGGTCAGATTTAGAGAAATGCTCGACGAAGAAAGAGTAAGAACATTACAGGCATATAGAAAGACGATTACCGACCATGAACAATGGAGCCAGAAGGCCAAAGAAGGTAAACTGTCAATGCTATACGAAAGAGCATTCAATCTTAAGGAAAGAAAATTTGGAGTATGATTGCAATGTATCGTAACATGCCAAATTTACTTTGTCTTTATATTATAGTTCGCCAGGAAATAAAAAACCTTGAAAAAGAATTCCAGAAATCGGAATACCAGCTACAATCGATACAGAGCTCTGGCCAAATAATCGGAGAAGTATTCAGACAGTTGGACGACGATAGATGTAAGGATTATATTTCTCAAAAACTGCACTCTCTTAATAACAAAGCATTTAAATTCTATAAATAAACAATTATATGCGTTCTACACTTTAGTTATCGTCAAAAACTCTATGGGTCCGCGCTATGTTGTCGGATGTAGGAAGAAGCTCGACAAGTCCGAACTAAAGATGGGTACGCGTGTTGCTCTGGACATGACTACGCTAACGATAATGAGAAAGCTCCCAAGAGAAGTTGATCCACAAGTCTACAACATGGCTACAGAGCGCCCAGATGATGTAAAATTCACTAGTGTTGGTGGTCTTGAGGACCAGATCCGTGAATTGCGTGAGGTACAATAGAATAATATTTATGTTGGTCAATATTATGGATGCCAAACACCTTAACGTAGTTTCAAATACTAACTGACGATTATATATACCTATACAATTGTACCTAGGTTATCGAACTTCCCCTTACAAATCCAGAGCTTTTCACACGTGTCGGTATTAAGCCACCAAAAGGTGTTCTTCTCTATGGTCCACCAGGAACTGGAAAAACTTTACTCGCTAAGGCTGTCGCTAATCAGCTGGAGGTCAATTTCCTCAAGGTTGTTAGCAGTGCTATTGTGGACAAGTATATTGGAGAAAGTTCCCGTATTATTCGTGAAATGTTTGGTAAGTAACATTAGACTTCAACGCCGTATAACCTGCTTATATTATTAATGTATGGCTTTATTGGGGTCACTTTGCACCTGGTTCTAATATTTCCATGAACTTTATTTATTACATACACAATGTAGGCTATGCACGCGAACATGAACCATGTATTATATTTATGGACGAAGTTGACGCTATTGGTGGCCGCCGATTTTCAGAGGGCACATCTGCCGATCGTGAAATTCAGCGCACACTTATGGAATTACTGAGCCAGATGGACGGTTTTGATGTTCTTGGAAAAACCAAGATCATTATGGCAACAAATCGTCCAGATACGCTAGACCCCGCCCTCCTGCGTCCTGGTAGACTTGATAGAAAGATTGAAATCCCTCTACCCAATGAGCAGGGACGTATGGAGATCCTTAAGATCCATGCTGAGAAGATCAATAAAGACAAGGACATTGATTTTGAGCCCGTTGTCAAGCTTTCTGACGGCTTCAATGGGGCAGATCTTCGAAATGTCTGTACCGAAGCTGGCATGCACGCGATTCGTGAAGAGAGGGATACAGTTTCTCAACAGGACTTTATGAATGCTGTGCGTAAGGTTGGTGAATCCAAGAAGCTTGAAACGAAGCTTGACTACAGCAAAGTTTAAACACAAGTAGCAATAGTTTCTCATCACCATACATCATTCCAATTTTTAAAAATAAACTACAATCACATTCTTGCTTTGTAAGCTCCCCTTCTATAAGATCCATCAACAGTGTTTAATCTGGTCCAAACATAAGTATAATATACAAACATGTGGCCTGTTCATACCAGCTCAATAGTTCAACTCCATGCATGACAACCACTTGGGATTTCAAAGTCAGAATTTATGAGATATCGCAATAAATGCACCTGAGAATTCATCAATGGCAATGATATGCCTGGAATGTGACTGCGAATAGTAGCTAATTATATATCCCCGAAGAAATTAGGTGGGATTGTAAAGTCCAGTTTAAGGCGAATTTATTAGAATAAACCTGTCCATTTGCAAATACAAAGTCAAAGCTCCTGAAACAGGGCAAATTGGCGTGTGCACGTTTATTTGTTGTGGATGATACCGTCAAACTATTGTAGTATAGAGTAATGAGTTAGTTATACATTATACAGTTGATCATAGAATAAAAGTTATATCTCCATATGGACTTATATATAAATATATATATATACAACATACCTTCTGCTTGAACCAGCTGATGGTCTCGTCCTTGGTGATGCGGTGAGGGAAACCAACACGGCTGGAAGCGCGCTTGCGGCGTGCAACACGGAATCCGGGGCGACCCATGACAACGTAGAAGTCCATACCATAGATACCAATGCTAGGATCGTACTTGATTCCCAAATCAATGTGCTCTTGGATACCAAAACCAAAGTTACCGGTCTGGGAGAAGTTGCGCTGGCGCAATTCGTATTCCTTGACCTTCAAACCACGCTCAAGAATTTCCTGAGCCTTGGGTCCACGGACAGTGACGTGAACGGAGATCTTTTCGTTACGGCGGATAGAGAAAGTACGAACAGTGTAGCGGGCCTTTGAGTAGACTGGGGACTGACCAGTAAGCTGCTCGAGAACCTTAGCGGCACGAGTCAGACGATCGCCAGACTCACCAACACAAATGTTGAGAACGAGTTTCTCAATGCGAAGTTCGCGCATTGGGTTGGCGGCTTTAGTGTTTGCTTGCTCGGCGGACTACACATTCCATAATATAAATGAATAAGTCTTCATTCTACTCACATTCCTTAGTATCATTATATTCTGTATTAAATTACATGCTGTGCGTATAATGTTTTGAAATGACCATGGCTGTTTGTCATTTCTAATTAGCATTATTTCCCGCCTTTCACGATATATCAAAAATGGTGGATTCGGGTTTCGTATATTATTATTTCGTTAATATAATGGATGGATTCGTCTAGTAGTCGCATCCGCTTTCTAAATCCACGGATACGCTCGGCAAATGGGTATTTGGACCGCATCCGCTCGCCATTCAAATCGACAAACAGCCAGGTATCATATCGTCACGGATACGCATCTAACACTATTACTGTACTTACCATTTTTTTGAGAAGGCCAAGAACCACGTTATGGAAGAGGAAGGTCAACAGCTAGACTGATGCGTTGTAGCTTTCATAGCAGTGACCTCCAATTTCCACATCCAACCGTAACCACACTATCTACTAACTAGTCTGACCTACAAGACCCAACCTTAACTTTGATTTGATCACCTGGGAAATTACACTTGGTGTCCAGTGCAAGTAATTGAGAATTAGCATCTCACGCCAAACTAATGGACTATATTGAATCCAAGCTCCTTGTGACTCCACACAACGTCATTTAAAGCACTTAAGGATGTTACAATGACCCGGTATAGTTTGTAATTGAATCAACCACTACCCCATAATTAATTGTACCGTACTATAAATGTGTCTGGCCTAGCGTTGCTATGATGGTTGGTGAATAGGCATCTTAGGCTGACCATTTTGTGTATTGCTCTTTATCCTTTATTGAGTGTAGCATATATACTTGGTCCTGACAGATCTTGATTCCTTTCCGACCAAAAATATAGATGGACAGCCCTGACATCGTATTTAAGTACCTAGCCAAAGAGGATGTGGAGAAAGCGCATAAGCTTGAGGTAGAAGGTAAACAGCAAATGAATAGGCCACCACAGATGACTCTAGTATAAATGACAATTGGAACTAAACCAGAGTGTTTCTGCAACTATAGGTTATCACCCTGATGAAGCAGCGTCACTTGAAGCCCTGAATTACAGATTTCAGCAGGCCGGAGATCTGTTTCTTGGGGCTTATGATAAAAACACCAAATGCTTGGTGGGCTTTGTTGTCTCGACGCTGTCAAAAGCGCCCCTTTTGCCAGAAGAATCGATGAGTAAGCACGACCCGGATGGTGATAATATATGCATTCACTCTGTATGTGTATCAAAAGATTTGAGGCGTCGTGGAGTTGCACTTTCTATGCTTAAGAGATATGTAGAGGATATGAAAGCACGTAACAAAGAGCTACAGGCAAAAGGAAGACCGCCGGCATATAGTCGTTTGACGCTGATTTCAAGGACCTATCTTGGCGATCTGTACTCAAGTGCTGGGTTCAAATATGTTGGAGTATCGCCAGTTGTTCATGGACCTGATCCATGGCTGGATTATAAGCTTGAATTGCAATAGAGAAATGAATAGCGTGTTCACTTGGTACTTATCAATATAACATATAGAATCCTTATATCTAGATAAACGCATTTGCACATATATACATTCAGTTTTCACGTGGCCTTGGAAAAAATGGGTTACCAGGAGTTGCATACCAAATTGCAGAATCTCCTTTAAAGGGGTACCGGCCTAGTACCCTAAATAATAGCCAATGGTCCGTCAGGCTCCAAACAAAGTGTATGGTTTATGGGCCGATTTGCAGGGAATGTATGAGGGCACCAATTTGTTTCCTTTTGGTGAAGAGTTAGCCAAATATCTTGAGTGAGTCAAAATCTGAGCATTCATTTCAGTCTACTCCACAATTGATCACTAGCAAAATCTCACCATAAGGATCATGATTTTTGGAGGGCGCCTTTTGGAGGCTTCCAATGATTATAGGGACAATCACAGCTAAATGAGTGACTAACCCTTCAAAAATAACTACCCATATGAAGGCATTATAGTTACATTTAAGTAGAACGTGTGCAATCCCATTCATAGAGCAGAGACATCCGATTTGCCTACACTACAAATAGTCGAGTCACCAGTACCGGTATGCATCAAAGAACGACTATCATGCAAGAAATACCCTATCAAGATCATGTGTTGAGGTCCAGTTGGGGAAGCTTCGTCGGCTGACAAACCACTGGCTGGAAACATTGCGGTTAACAGAATACTTGGTCTTCTTCCCATAAGAAGTCCTGAGAGTATATATCCCATGCAACTGGATCCAAAGTATATACATGACCGAGCGTTGCTTGACTACTCAATACACTTTAGACTAGTAAATATTTTATAGCCCGTGTTTTACTCTTATTCGCCATGGTCACTGCTCACAATTTCCCAAAGATCTCTGCCTGCATTTTCGATATGGACGGGCTTCTCTTGGTAAGTATGCACAGTTCTTCTGGCCCGATGATGCTGTTTCGGACATTTTAGCCATAAAGAGCGTGTTGATAGTAATGATATCATATAAACCGTTTTACTAGGACACGGAGGATTTGTATACCCAGGCAACAAGTAAGTTCAGACTCTTGGTTTATTTGTTTGGAAAGCACATGCCTGATGTTTCCTTTGACTGTTTAAAATTATACAGACGCAATACTGGCACCATATGGGAAAACTCTTATTCCTAGAGTCAAAACATTGATGATGGGTCGAGACAACAGAACCGTAAGCATATAAATCAAGCCACATATATTTTGATGTCCTTAGACAATCGTGTTATCTCATTACTCACTGTTTCTGTTTCTGGGACAAATGTCCAAACCGATTATCGATTCCATACTATAGTCCACTGATATACTCATCAGGGAACTTGGTCTTGATATTACCTTTGAAGAATATGATGGAATGGCAATGGAGATGAAGGTATGTCCAATGTACTATCTAAATACGATATGGTATAAACTATCCATAACAACACGAGATTATACAACATTTTCGTCTGAATAGAACAAAATCTTCCCACTTGCCAGCCTTACTCCCGGAGCCAAGGTAATATATACTCAAACTTACTGTTTTACTTGAAATGAACAAAGCCATGTCATAGTAACTAATTATCAAGATAATTTCTAACAAATTAAACTATAGAAATTAATCCAGCACCTTTCAAAACACAACATTCCCATTGCAGTAAGTTAGCAGTCACTGTATTATATATATATGGATCATAATTTTTGAAGAGTATCTTTTGGTGACCAACTATTAAAGGGAAAATCACAGCCAAATGGATAGCCACCATATATTAGAAAATGCTCACCCTACAAAAATAACTACCCGTATACCCCATTGCCTATTTTTAATCCTTTAAATTCCGATTGTTTGATATATGTTATATATATATATATATAGATTGCCACTGGAAGTCACCGTGAGATGTTTGAGATCAAGACCGCAAACCACAAAGATGTCTTTAATCTGTTTGGCCATGTTGTTTGTGGCGATGATCCAGCAGTAAAGAAGTCCAAACCTGCTCCTGACTGCTTTTTGGTTGCCCTAAAGCGTTTTTCTAACCCCCCACCTCCAGAGGAAATCATAGTTTTCGAAGACGCAGTAAATGGAGTCTGTGCTGGAACCACTGCCGGAATGAATGCAAGTATTTTAGCTTATTTATGAAGGCTTAATTCCATAAGGTGGTCAGCTGAACCGCCTGAACCACGCTAGTTCAGACAAACTATAATATAAATTTATAAGCCAATTGCTAATATTTATAATATATCCTTCTCGTATAACGTGTAGGTTGTTTGGGTTCCAGAAAGTCGCTTCACTTCCCAAGAGGTAATCGACAAGAACGAGTACGGCGCAATCGAGATTTTAAAGTCACTGGAAGACTTTGATCCCAAAAAATACGGTCTACCAGCATACTAAAAGGACTGTTGTACACAAAGGCTGGAAATTAGAAAAATGATTTTACCATGAACCGACTTCTAGAAATCACCCTATCATCTCAGTCATTTAGAATGTCTTTTTCGCTTTTTGCCATTCTGCCCATTAGTACTTTTCAGATACATGTGTGGTATATTGGAATATAAAGGTATCACACCACTCACATAATAAACGATAAAATGTAGAAAAAGTGATTCCTCAATAGGCAAATAAAAACTAAAGTAAAAAGTGAGAAAGCTACAGTTGTTGTACTAATCTAAAACGGCAAGTTACGGTTACCTGGTTGAGGTGTGCTGCGACCCTGCGAGTCTGTGATCATTAGGCGATTTCCAAATCCACCTGGACCAAGCAGTCCAGTGCCATCAGTGGGAAGTCCGCTGGATCCAGAGCCCTCGGACTTTGCTGCCTTGAGCTTCAACTCCTCGACTTCCTTTGACAGCATATCCATCTTGGCTTGAGTCTCGCGAGTGTAATTGATAAAGTAAGGCATTGCTTGATCTGTAAGACCATGGCGCCACATCAGCTCCATGACAATATCTGGTCGGAGAAGGTCGTAGCATGTAAAGAGACAAGCGGTAAAGCATGGCTTATTATCCGATTCGACAAAG
Organism: Mycoemilia scoparia; assembly: GCA_027575805.1. NCBI lineage: Eukaryota > Fungi > Kickxellomycota > Kickxellomycetes > Kickxellales > Kickxellaceae > Mycoemilia > Mycoemilia scoparia. The sequence continues at coordinate 8,431 of JANBPU010000228.1, read as the reverse complement.
TAACGCAAGAGATCCTCGGTGATCTCGGTAGAGTTGGAGAGTCTGGCAGTGGCCATGGCATCCTTGAAAAGCTTGTCCTTCTTTGAGAGGGCAAGGGATTGGCGCCAGCGTTTGGACTTGTTGTATAAGTGTGCAGCAACACGACGGAACTCTAGGAGCTCGTGCTTCTCCAGTCTCTGGGCAAGCTCAATTACATCAAAGTTATCATACTGGTCGATCGAATCACGGAGCCCCTGGAAATCCTCCTCTTCAATAAGAAGATCATTTACTGCTTCGTTAACACTCTTGTTGTTGGTGCTTTGAGCGGAGAGGAGGTATGGCTTGATCAAAGGTATGTTGTCGGACTTTGAAAACATATTGACAACACGGGTGTGATCAATGCGTGGCATCATAACAGTGATGAGGTCGTTGATCAACAGAGGTTGCTCATTGAGGTAGAAGCGCAAGGCCTTGTAGTACAGCTCAGTATTGGAAACCTTGACAATAATGTCTTTGAAGCTAGCGTGTTCCCAAGCATCGGCAGCGTGCTGGATTATAGTGTTGGCTGCGTTGTCAAACTCATCGTAGTGGACATACAAGAATACCAATTCGGGCCAGAGGTGAGCATCCTCGCAAGCGTTGATGACCTTGGGGATGTTGATGCGAGACCAGTAGAGCTTGAGATGTTCCATGATGCGTTCTGGGCGATATTTTGTATAGAGAATGGCGAGTTCAGTAAACATTCCCATGTGTGCCCTTTCGAGGTTGAGACCGTTCTCGAGTAGGGAACAGATTTCGTCAATATGACCCTGCATCTCATAGAGTCTGATAAGCTCTGAAAGCTCTTCAGCATGGACAACAAGATGCAAACCACATATTTGAGCCAAACGGAACTCCTTTTCTTCTATACAGGCCATGTTAACTTCCTTCCATACTTTAGTGGAGTTGGCTTTGCGTGCGCAGTCGACGGCTTTCTGGTAGTCACCAAGACGCACAAGGGTGGATGCAAGCTTAGCCCAGTTGGAGATACTCTGGTATAGAAGCTTGGAGGCCTGGAACTTTCCATTTGTGTAACATCTGTCTCCAACAACTTGAATCTGTGCGATATTTGGTCCACGTAGGATGTCGTCAAGGTCAGACAGTCTGTCGGTCTCAGCAAATGCGTACAAAAGCTCGTTTTCAATAAGTGGCTCACGAATATTGTTACGAGCCATTGAAAGGTAGCGGATGAGATCTTCATACTTTCCTGCACGCGAAGCTACATCGATGACCTCGGCGTAATCCTTTGCATCGCCAGCGCGGATATAGGAGTCGATAGAGTCCTTGATACGTAGGCCGTCCAATTGGGCTTTAGCAAGCTTACTCCATACCTCGGGCTGGTCACAGCGCTCAGCAAATTCGTAGGCACGATCAAGACTGCTGATGTAGTCAATTAGGACGCCGATAGCACTGGTATTAACCTCATAGCGCTTGTAAATATTGAATGCTTCCTCATAGAGCTCGCTGTTGATACATATCTGAGCAATATCTGGGGCATCATAGTTTCCTAAGCGTTCAATATAATCTGCGACACGGGATGGATCGGCTTTAACCGCAGTAAGAATCATGAGGTTCTGCAAATTGCTATTCTCGCTGAATGGCGATTCCTCCAGGATAATCTTTTCAAGGAGCTCGATGAGTTCCTGTGGAAGGTCTGCTGCCATGAAGGCCTTAACAGCAATAGATACTTCCTCAGGATCTTGTATCTCAGGAAGAACGTACGAGTTGAGCTGATCAATAAGCTGGCGACGGTGGCTCTGGTTGAGGGGATAGTCGCTGTCACCTGACAGAACCTTGGTCCAAAGCTCAAGACTACGTCTACGGATGAGATAGCGCGCCTGCTGCTTGAACATGCCATTTTCATTGGTGAGTCTTATTAAACTGTCATCACACTGGCCGTTTGAGTATGCTATAAACGCCAGATTGGGGTCACGCTTTTCACTGTATTCACCAATGGTCTGAGGATCGTACAGCTTGTTGGTGGATAAGAACTTCTCGGGCTCATAGTTGCTATCAATATATATTTTGGCCAATGCGTTGTAAACGGCTGAATCTTGAGAATCAGCAGAGGCTTTAGCCTCAAGCCAACGATGAAGGAGCTTCAATCTGTTTCTCTTCTCAACCTCATTCACAAGGGATGAAATCGCGAATTCGCCGGCCACAGAAGAAATAAGTGATTTGATTACACCCTCATCGCAGTCAACATCAAGTAATGCTCCAACAACTTCGGGAAGGCGAGAAGAGTTGACCTGTTGAACATACACTTCAATGTACTTTGTCATTCCATTTGTGTACAGATACAAGACGAGATCATGAACATAGCCAAATCTGTCGCACACAATAATAAGAGGAAGCTGGTCGGATAGGTTGGACTCTTTCAAAAAGTTTTTGACCTTCTCTGGGTCGTAGTGCTCGTTTTCGCGGACTACGCGTTCTACCTCCTTGATTTGACCAGTAGCGCAAGCAGACTGGATGTACTTGAATACTACGGCAGGATCATTGGTTATGTTGACTACAGAGCTCAAAAAGTAATAAAGACCTTCGTTGCTACGGAACTCCTCAAACATTTCCACAAGGCGCTGAGCGCCAAGGTGTTCTTGATACTTTGTAGCAACCTGCACAACGACTTGAAGGTTCTGCTTCAGGTTATGTTTAAGCATCTCGCGAAGGACAGCCAATGAATCATCAACAGAGAGATTTCCAAAGTAATTGACGAGCCAGTCCACACCCAGAATCTCCGAATGCACTGCAACACGCTTAATATCAGAAAGGTCCTCATACAGCTCTAGGGCGCGCTGATACAGGCCCGCTTTCTCACATAACTGTGCAACATAGGGCTTGTCAAAGTGGGTAAACATGTTATTGCCCAAAATTGCGTCCGCCACTTGCGGTGCATGCAAAAGATTCATCTCAAGGAGCTTGGTTTGCAGGTGAGCCTGCTCCTCTTTGTTCTCCTTAAGTGCATCCAAAAGGAAAGATGTTGTTTGCTGAACGAGATTTTGGCTCATCAGAACACCAACAGCCTTGTCAAGGTCAATCAGCGGAGGAGTCTGGTTAATCAGAGATGTGGCAAAGTCCTTTGCCTTATCAGGATCTGCACGGGCAACCTGCTGCAATAGAGCAACCCAGTCGGGTGTGTAATCGACTCTCTGGCAGTACTGTATAATCTTGTCGAATTGTCCAGCCTGGGCAAAGCAGAGGACAACCTTTGGTGGCACATTGGCGCGAAGGTAGATAGAAAGGGCAAGGACAGAGTCATGTTGGTATACAATGTCTCCCAATTCTTCGCTGCACTCTAGCTTGTCTTCCTTGAGCCATTTTTCAAGGAGCTGCTTACGATTCGATGCAAGCACAGGGCGAGCAAGCTCAATGGACTCGAGGCGGTTAAGCTCGCCAGTTTCGAGAATAGTTGCAAAATACTGAAGGATTGGTGATAGCTGACCTGGAACAGCACTCAGGTTCTTGAATCTTTCGATGGTATTTTCTGTGCGCAGGATACCTTGTGGAGATTTTGCGGCAAGCTTAGCGGCCTCAGAATGCTGTCCATTTTGCATGAGACTTTCAAAACGCTGTGCATAAAGGCCCTCTGCGCCCGGGAGATTTCCGCGTGTGGCCAATTTGAAAGCCAGATCAATGTTTCTAGAGGCGAGTATATGTGGGATAACGGTTTCCTCATTGAGTTTCACAGAAAGCACTTGACCCTTGCGGTTCACACCAATAACACCGTTATCATGCTTTGTTGTGGTAAATACGGTGTCTCCAGAAATGCGATTGTTGAAGATGCTTTGAGCAGACTCCAGATCATGGATGTGAATGAAGCCAAACTTGGTAACTAGATATACTACTCCGTATTTTGCGCTAGCCTGCATGGCGACAGGGAAGTCGTTCACGGCCTCTGCGGGGAAAATAAGCTCTGCAGACTTTTTGGGGAATGCGGGGTTGCCCTCTACGTGATCAATTTCTACGACGGTGATCTTTGAGCTCGTGGCTCCACGGGTTGCAAATGTAAATATCTGGGTTGGCTGGGACGCGCCTTCAAGGGTCACTTCAGCGAACTCAGCAGCGTGGGCCTCGATTGGCTGACTAACGCCTCTATCCTTATTAAAAAGCTGCATACTGCCAACAACACGACCTTGCTATAAGTCAAAATCATACATATATCCGCCCAAGATGAAATTAGATATTCCTAGCAATTCCTATTCACTGATGACGTTGTAGAATCAAGTTGCACTTACTGGGGCAGATATACCTATCAAGGCCATCCAGTTCATTTTCGTGTTCACCCTGTAGCTGATAACCTGGGTGCCATTAAGCGAAGAGTGACGGTCAAACTGCTTAACTGGAGAAGACGTACCCTCAATCGACCAATGGTAGACCGAGCTTTCGCCAATAAGAGCCAAGTCGAATGGAGTGATCCAACGCCAGTATTGTATTTCTTCGGGAGCCGTACACGATTTTACCTTAGCCTTCATTTCAAGATTAAACACTTGTAGACTCTTTCCAGCTATTTTCCATTGAAACAACACACATAGATTAGCACCGAGTCGCTATGAATAGCCTTGCCACACGGCTATTTAATAAGCTGGAGGTACATACCTTTGAGTGCTATTATCTTGTTTTCTGGATTCATAATGGCTGAATCTGCAGAAATTGGTCTGCGAAAAGTCTGGGCGGGATCCTTAATATCGATGACACATACTTGATTGCGCCCACCAACTTGTTCACGAATACAGATATATTTGTCCGACTCGAGTGTCAGGCTGTTGAAGCTGATGTTGGACACATCAATGTTCAGCGACGTGAGCTATAATAAAAGAAATTGTCATCAGCATCCAGATGTGGCGGGCTGGTGGAAGAAGTGTGTAGTAACCAGACGGGTACAAACCTGAATAAGCTCCTGGAAGGTAATTGGGAGCTGGCCAGACATTGCTTGAAAAAGCCTTATATAAAGAATGTGTTCAGAACATAAATACAGAAGTAAGGCAGAGCAGGCCAAGCCTCAACACGATGCTTGCGTTGCAAAACACCATAGCCCATGGTTGGGAGGGATGCTTGAATCATTATATTTAATTAAGACAGCATTCTATCAACGATGGCCACTCGTGTCTCACGCCATCATGCCAATCAAGGCTAACGATGCACCGCAGCCATTGGCTGAATAGCCGGCATGACCAAATGCCTAACGGCCCTTAAAAATGGCACCGAGGTTACTGGAATCCAGAGAGATCGGACCCATTTCCAAGACACACCACTATTAATTTGCCAATGGGGTGTGTATTGTTTGTGCGTTAGTTGACAAACTGGCTTCCTCTGATGCCAATGTTGATGGCGCATTTAAAGAGTTGTAGCAACAGAATTGATTTGACTTGTGAACTATAAAAATAGACCAATGGTTTCTTCCAAAGAAGCTACTGATGGGCGTAAACGCATGTCTTTGAGCGGTTCCAGAACCATTCTTGATGTGTGTTTGCAAATAGCAGTTTCCCATGATACCCTTCATTAGTGGAGGGAGTCCAGATACTTCTTGGCTTGCCTCTATAGAGTGCAGTGGCCTTTACAAATAGCCGCAAAAAAGGAGCCAGAAAATGACGCCAATCTAGAACACCTTTTATACCACTCTACTGTTCCCAGACACCCATTTTATATCCACTATTCTCACTAATATACAATTTCCTACTTCTATTTATTACCTCTCCTCTGCCTAGTCCTGTATTCATTGTTTTCAGACCTACACATTAATAGCTAAAAAGCACACACCATATAATATACTTGTCGGCAATGAGTGAATACGAAGAGAATCTAAAGCGACTCAAGGAACTCTTTCCTGATACTGATGGGGACATTGCTGATTCGGCATTAAGGGCTAGCGCAGGGTACCTTGATGCAGCTATTGAAAAGCTACTCGAGTTATCAGACCCGCAGTACAAGACAGACGACAGGGTTAGTAAACGTTAGCAATTTATATGGCATGTATTATTCTAATTGAACAAGTAACATTAAGCAGTTATAAATAAATGTGTTATATGCCACAATAGACCAGCCAGGAATTGCAGAGAATGCAGCAACTCGACAATGACCAAAGACTCGCGCTGGAAATTGCCAAGCGTGAGCAAAGACGGAGATATCAAGCACAATGTAGGTAGTGTCTAATATAGTTGTGCCAGATGGCGAACCCAGGTGTACAAGTATGGTGTTTGACTGTTTCTTGCTTTAATACATTAGCAGATTCTCCTAGACGAAAACAACAGCAGCAAAATATAACACAATTCAATGGTGGTAAGACTCACTCATAACACAATTATACCGCAACGGTTTACCTCATACTAAATCTTATAAAGTAATAGTCGATAATAACATGGGTTATATATATATATATATATATGTATGTATGTATGTATAGCAGAGGACCAAGATAAATCAAAGAAATCGCGTCTAAAGACTATATTTAGATTTGGTCACAAGAAGGGGATGCCCCAGAGCAACGTTTCTGGTAGTAGCAACAACTCGAAGCCCAACAGCCCCCCACAAATACCCACTGGGCCCACAAGCACTGCTCCAGTCCCCGCTGGCCTAACTAATGCAAATCATAGTATTCCATCCATACCCCAGCAGGATAATCCTATCGATATTCCCTATCAAGAGCCCACAAATCGAGACAATGATTCTCCTTCACCGCTCCAATCCAACGGTTTTAGCCCTGTGGCTTCATCTAGCCGACAAGGAAGTTCAGCCTTACAGCCAGAGCCCCATCAAAAGTCAGTTGATCGAGTATATTCCCCAGCACCACGCTATACACCAGGAGGTAAGACACCAAATATATTTTCGTTAGCGCTAAATATCTAGCGTTTAATTATCCACATCAGTTATGAATATATGATGTATTTAAAATTCGCTTCTTGACTTATTTGTAGATGGAGGAAACCTAATAGATTTTGATTATCTGGATCCATCATTCCCTGCATCACTATCTAGCTATAAACCTCTTGAACCAGGTATGTATAATGCTCTCAAAGTTGCATGAATATAATACAATACCACCAAAGATCATATAATAATTGCTGTTCCCATATCTCATTAGTGCGTTCTCCACCAGAAGAGAATGATAATTTTAGCAGCCCTGCAAAGCAAAGCACTCCGTCAAATGCCGTCAGCACTACCCTAACAAATACAAGCGTTAGCACTCCAGCTCCCAATGCATCTATATCAGCCACAATGAGCCCTGAGCAACATCCTTCCTCTGCACCCAAGTCAAACGAATTGCAAGAACAAGGGTACACGCCCGCTGGAACAAATCCATTTGAAACTATGCCTCTTTTGGACACAAATCCCTTCAAGCGTTTGATCCAAAACAACGATCAGAACAACGTGCCATAGCCCACATAACTATATTTCTACATGTGCTGCTACATGACCCTGTATCTCCTCGTGCACAGATTTTGCCCTGTATTATTTAAGCTATTCTAATTTCTGGGATAAAATGACACTTGCTCATTATATCGTGCTTTAGGCTTTATTTTCATATTACACCCGTAATGTTTCTTGCTTTTAAATGTTTCATTTTGAATTTAGTTTATTAGAATGCTTTTGAGAAAAGTGTTGTATCACAATTATTGACCTGTTTGACAGTCTTCTAAAGCTGTACCAGAATAATATTTTCTAATACAAGCATAAGTATAGTTTATGGACCAAATTTCCTAGAGGCATAAGGGTTCAGAGTTGTTTGTTTTTGATAAAGAATAGCCACATATTGTATATGTTAGGCCAAAGCTATCATGACAACTCTAGAGCATCCAGAATCATTATTATCATTATTTATTACTAGATATCCTCTCCTGCTCAAGTTTATTCAATTTCTTCATAAATCAACTTTCACCCTTCAAAAATTATCTCCCATATACTTGAATTACTGTTATTCTGAACAAAGATTTTCAGTAACAACTTTACTGGAAGATCAGACTTGTCCTGAAAACCCCAGGTCTGTTAATTCTTGTATTATATATAATAAAATATTCCAGACTCTGTGGTAAAGTAGACATGTATAGATGAGGGTATAAGTAAATTTATAACATAATCTAAATGACAGAGTCTCCATTAAAGGTGTACCAGAAGAATTCCCTGGATAATATCGATTGATCCATCAGGCTCCAGTCAAAGTGCATGAGCTATGACTGATTTGTAGAGAATGTATGAGGGCACCAATCTATTTCCAGTTGATGGAGAACTTAAATCAGGGATCATTAAAAATTGTTAGTTTAGTTGATCTTAGAAACTGTTTTCCTTATATATGCAAACTTTGAATTTTTACTAAGGAAGAGTGGTTTTCCTTCTTGCCTGGTTAGCTCAAGGATGACACAAGTTTATTCTTTAGGAAGCAAAAGTAAAACTGACAAATGCAACTAGACTAAACAAAAGG
>JANBPU010000227.1:0-25898 GCA_027575805.1 Mycoemilia scoparia | reverse complement strand
AGAGTTGCGCAGCCATGCTTAGCGACGTTTACTATATCAATGGGCAGAATGGCGAGACGGTTGATGGCATGTTTGTCTATGGAGAGATTGATTCTGCCCTTGACAGGGTCCATCACGTAAGTCACATACCCACACACCAACCCACATTATTTATTCAATTCAAAACAAAATCCTTTGCTCTTAAACAATGTGCTAATTTTACCAAAAAAACATTTGCTCTGTTCACTGGTTGATTTAGGACGACATCTCATATGACGGCGGTGCTCATACCAAAGAGTACGTTCGAAGCGCGTTGAAGTCTCAGCTTGGCCGCTTCAACAACGTCAAGTTTAGATATACCTGGTGGATTGGCCATGACAAGTATGACATCGTCCTCGATTTCACCTTTTCCCATGTATCTGACTTCAATGTTTAGAGCTTTGGTACAATGTCTGCTAACTTGGAAGGCTTTCTCTCTGGTTGGTGTGCTTGATGAGGTGGCATTTGCTATGCCACCCTGCTACTTTAGCATTGCTGCTACTGCTGTCGTTGATGTCTGCTTGCTTGCTTGCTTTGCTTCAAGTGCAAGTGCTGGAGGTGGTGCCACAACCCTGACTAAAATACCCAAGGTATGCTGTCAGCATCTATTTTGATATGTGGAGTCGTGTTTTGGAGTTTGGAGTTCAGCAACGACTGTCAGAAGGATTTCTTTGAACTTTATGGTTTCTCTAAATTGCTCGAAAGGTTAGTTTAGTGTCGCTATGAATGCTTTTTGGGTTTCTTTTTGGCTATTGATTTGGTCGTTGCTGAGGCAGGGGACCACCATAAAATAAATTGGTTTTATTCAATTAAAATTAAATGAAAAGTAAATAGTTAGAGATGTGATGTGTGGTTAATGGTACTGAAGAATGCATAGTTTGGTTGTACAAAAGCCATTAATAGTTACAATAAGCTTGCATTTTTGAATAAGAAAGGTTGTATTAGAAAATAATCCTCTTGAATGGTTCAAAAGAGTATTCTCCTTCATATCATGGGAACACCCTATCTGCTAATAATGATAAGATTGTGTGATAGTTTATTGATAGTATGGAAAGTGGAATTCAACGATAACCATGATTTGTAAAAACAAGCACATTATATTTATCAAATAACAGTCGTGTTGGGAAATTCTTTCCTTAAATGACTGAAACCCCTTAACTCTATCGAAATCAAAAGCAAATACCAAATGATCAAATATCTAAAGAGCTGGGAATAATCCAAGAAATTGTTTACAATGGTCAACGCCAAATTTCATTGTGTTAGGCACCATTTTACAGTGCACCAACTTTCCAAAAGGTTTATGATTCTATTCACTTGTATATCGATACCATCAAAATTTGAAATATGGCAAGATTTCACTTGCAATCAAGTATATTGTAGGCAGATATGGGGCCTCAGATTTTGGCACAATTGCCAGCCAATTCATATGCAACCCCTAGGGTCCCATTTTGCCTAAGGCTTTGTGAATTCTGACCATGTGTGTAGACAAATATTCCAAGTTAGTAAATTGTTCTAGTTAAAATAGAATGTCTGAAGTTAAATGACCTCAAGTTGGAGTAGTATCGAGTTTTCTGAGTGTGTTTGCACAACCGAGTGGTAATGGAGTTTGGAATCGCATAGATATATTATCTGAACTATTACTGTTTCCTAATTGAGTTTGATTAAACCCCAAGGAAATGTCCCTGAAATCTATATCCCTATCAGAATAATATTGTGCTTCGGAATATAGTGCAAAATCATAGTAAAGTTAGATTATTCATCTCGCTTTAATTGCCATATTATAATTTTTAGATTAGTCAAGTTGGAAAAGGCTCTGCAATCATAAAGAATGTTTTAATTGTAACAACTTAATCATTGTCATGGTCAATGATAGCTACATTAAGCTCTGAGATATTAGGGCAGCAACGATAAATTTGGAAGAGAAACTCTTGTGATGCAGCAAGCATCTTCAAAATGGTGTTTTTCTGGTGTGTTGGAATAAAGATATAATAGTTTGAAATGAGGTCAAGCCCAACGTTTGGTATGGTTTGGAGTGAGGACTTTGCTATAAAAGTCTGTTAAATCGAAGTGGTCCAGATTTGGAAATAGTATAGAATTGAATACAAGCTTCAATCCCTAATTTTATTGGCTTAATCTTTTGGGCCAAAGAGCCCAGAAAGCTTAAGATCATTCAAACCATAAAATACTTTTTGACATATTTCGTTTACAGAAGATGACTTTGGATTGGTGTGAGTTGTTTGGTTTTGGTCACTGCAATTTTCCACAAAAACATCCAAAACAAATTCGATGGTACAGCAAAAGAGTGATAGAATTACAAGGATTGGTAGGTTCTCTAACAATAATAATAATGTGGGTAGATGAGCTATAGCTTCCAACTCGCGCTTTTTCAATATTTTGTAAAGCAGGCTCAATACATCAGCTAAAGTTGGAAGCTCCACTACTGAGAAATCACAGTCGCTCGTGTACTCTATAATCAAAAGATCAGAGATTGTTGTATGTAGCTTAGTAAACTTGCCAAGCTTGCTGAAAAACTCGGAATCAACATTCACCTCAGGTTTTTTAATGTTGGGACATCTAAGATCATAGAATCTGTCTGGAACTTGGACATCACCTACTTTTCCCCAAATAGAATATTTGTGCCCAAGTTTGTAATTCTTCTTGGCATGAACACAGAATGACTAAGCTCTGTATATATGCTCTTAAACAATCCCATTCCATTAGTTTAAGGCGATCTTTAATTTTTCCAATCCTAGGCGTCATCCTTGTGGCCGATAATCACATATTTGCTCTATATTTGGTGGGGTAATGGCTCAACCATCTTTTTAAATTTGGCCTTGGAGTGTTTAAATAAAATATAAGGATTGCTGTAACGTAATTAAAGGGACATTTAGGTATAAACAAAACATTCGTTGTAGTATGTGATTCACCTTTATCTGAAATCAGAGAATTTCAGCATGTTCTCTTTTTGTGATCACTCTTGATATGGGTAATAATTTTTAAAGGGTGAAAGTTTACTAGTAAAACTGGACATCCATTTGGCTGCCATTGCCCCTATAATTATTGGTTCCCAAAATTCACCCTTCAAAAATTATAATCCATATGGTTGAATATTGTTGTGATATCAATTGAGAATTGTTTGGTTACATATTATGCTTGCTTGATTGAAGCACCTGTTCATTAGCTGATCATCTGAACAGCTCCACTTGGATGTAAAACTCCACCAAGCACAGGCGATGAAATGGATACAGTTCGATACTTTCACTGCATTTTCCATCACAGCCAAAATAATGCTGATCACTTGGATTTATTGCTGCCCAAAGAGTGCGATTCACAATGATAATTTTTTATATCACTTGTGGATCCTCAGGTGGATGCTCAACCAAAGCAAAATCACCTGCGCAACCTCTCAAATGTGTGTGTGTTTTCTCAAATAAGAATCAGCTGCGAAATCCACAAAGAGGCATTTTCAAAATCAAGATACTCTGCTTGTGAACACATGAGGAATCTCAGCACATGCTCACATGCCCGCAGTGAGCGTAAGAACAAAGCAGCATAGTTGGAGCAGCTCCAAGTGTAGCCCAAAAATTCAACTACCTCAGCTGCTGTAAGAAACTCTAAAAATGTATAAAATGGCCTGCTATTGTCAGAGCATTTATCCTTATCGATTCACCCATTTATCATACGATTAATCTCAACATCCATCCAACACAATGACAAACGCAAACACTCAAACATCCTCGAAGGTCACCTCTTGGTTTAAACGCCTGGCAAAATCAATTAAAAACAGCGACCTCCACGAACACAAGAACCCACCAAAAAGTAAAGTTGGTGGAAATAAAAAGAAGCCCAAAAAGCCACCCTCCTGGCATGGCTTCAAGAGACATGATCCACGGCCTCCTGTAAGAGAAAGCCCACACCCCGGGATATTCGAGGACTATATAAGAAGACCCACCATATCACCAAGAGGCCGAACCCAGAAAGACAAAGGCCATTTTGGCAAAAGCATGAAATATATATAAGGTCTCATGCTGAGACCATTATCATTTTGGTTATAAATAACCAAACCCAAACTTAAACAATATGGAGTATGAAAAATAGCCAAGCTCTGGAACCATGCGCTGAAAGTGCACAGAGTGCAAAGCGATTTCGGGTTTCCAGTTTTCATTTTTCATATTGCCCCATTAAGTTGTTTTAATCTTACACCATGGCCAGATTGCGTGACCATGGTGTCACAGCCTAAATTTATTCATTTGAAATAAATTGTTAAAACTTATTTAATAACGCAAATGCAATATTTTACTAGTTAACGCACTACACTTATTGCATTTTTAAATAGGATTGTCAACAAAGTATGGATAATGTTTCAAATATAAATTGTATTTCCGTTCGATAAATTTTTACTTACAATCCAACTTGATAAATATGAATTTTTTGTTTTTTGTTTACTTTCTATTAAAGCATATAATGTTCTAGCTTTTTTATCTTGTTGTTTGCCATTTTTATTATTTTACTCTTTAATTTACATATCCAGCATGTTCTGTTTAAACAATTTTCTTAAAAACAAATCCTATTTTACTTTAGATTATAACTTAACTTTATAGTTTTAATATTATTACAAAGAAAATAGTAACAACCACATTTCTAAAAGAAGCCATGTCAAATAAAGCAGTCACTCGGTCCATAATGACACTCACTCATTATCAAATTTGTCTTTAGTAATAATATAGAAAAAAAAGCTCAAATCGGATTTCCTTACATTTTAAATGCATCTCTTTATAGTTAATATAATTTCAAATAAAACAAAAATCAAAGCAACAAGCAAGTATCAAGAAGAACGAGCAAGAGTGAAAGTAAATGAAAGAGAGAACAAGAAAACTATTGAACAATTTTAAAGTTAATATATATATATATATATATATAGCAAATATATGTATATGTCTACATAAGTTCATACTCTTTAGCAACAGTTTACTATTCTCACTCATCACTAACCAATATCTCAACAACCCATTCAATCTTACTCCCTCTCTCTCTCTCTTATCACTAATAATATCACTCTGCTTATGAGTCGTAACAATATCTCGAGCTTTATAACTACTTCTTATGTGAGCGATCGATTATCTTCTTGTTAGACAAACACATCATTTATATATGATTTAAAAGCAATCTATTGGTTGAAGTAGTGGGTCTCCTCGGGGACACGTCCACGCAAGGATGGAACCTCGGTACCTGGAGCATAGACATGGTTGAAGAGATCAGAAATTGGGGGTTCTGGATCTTGCTTGGCCTGGGCAAGAGCCTGGTCGACCATCTTCTTGGCATCCTTGTCGATGCTCTTGATCTGTTCTTCGGTGGCAACGCCGCTTTCGATAAGTCTCATCTTGAAGCTGCTGATAGGATCGCGGGTGGAACGCATGTGCTGGACTTCTTCACGGGTACGGTAGGTGGTACCGGGATCGGACATGGAGTGACCACCATAGCGGTAGGTAGACAACTCAAGGATGATTGGGCCCTTTCCGAAGAGGCAGTGCTCACGAGCGTATTCAATAGCGCGGCGGACAGCAAGGATGTCCATACCGTTGGCCTTGATACCAGGGATGTATTCACAGCGGGTGTGGTATTCGGAGTTGGCGGCGGCGCGAGAAGCAGCGGTACCCATACCGTACTTGTTGTTTTCGCAAACAAAGATTACTGGAAGGTTCCAGAGCTTGGCCATGTTGTAGGTCTCAAAGACCTGACCCTGGTTAGCAGCACCATCGCCATAGAGGTTGATGGTACAGGCGTTCTTGCCCAAGTACTTTTGGCTGAAAGCGATACCGGCACCAAGAGGAACCTGGGCACCGACAATACCGTTACCACCAAAGAAGTTGGGGGTAAACATGTGCATAGATCCACCCTTACCCTTGGAAATACCAGTGTGGCGACCCATCAACTCGGCCAAGATCTCGTGAGGAGTTCCACCGCGAGTGTAGGTGAAACCGTGGCAACGGTAAGAAGTGATAACGGCGTCTTCCTTGGAAATAGCAAACTCGATACCAACGGGAACAGCCTCCTGGCCGATACACAAGTGGCAGAAACCACGGATCAACTTGCTCTTGTAAGAAGCATCGGCAGCCATCTCCAAACGACGAACTCTCTGGAGCTCAGTGTACATGTTGATAGCCTCTTCATTGGTAAGTGTGACCTCACGGGATGGAGTATCAATGTTGTAGCCTTCAAAAGTGTCCTCGGGAAGGGTGAAGGAGACACTGCCAGCATTTCTCAATGGGAGAGAAGCACTGGCGAATCCACGGATGGCAGATTTGGAGCCGAAAAGTGCGGTAGTTTTTGAGGTACGAGCCAAGGTCGAGGCCAATGAAGACACTGGGCGGAACATTTCTACATTTTAAATTGAATCATACAAAGAGGTGTTGGGTGCAGGTTAGTATCTATCTGTAAATGTATTGATGATCAATAATACGTGGATGGTCGTAGGCGGATTTTTTTCTCTTCTGGATCGATTTGAATTCAAAATCACCGCGACATATAAAATTGCCATTTGCAAAGACCAAGTACACACCATCAAGGCAAATGTAATGCTAGTGCTGTGTAATACAAACCTTTATGAATAGTTTTAAACCACAAAAAGAACCAAGTGTATAAATAAATGAAAAAATATGTAGTAAAAAGAGAAGAGAGGTAGGTAAGGAAAAAGGAGACAGGAAAAGGAATGGGCTAAATCAGGATAGGCCAACAGCAGGCTTCGTCAGTGGTGGCTATAGCGCGAATAGGTGAGCAACAGCCAACAGGATCATTACTATAACCCTTCTCCCTACAGAAAAGCGCATATATCAGCAGCCAGTTAGCATTTCTCCCTAGTTTGCATGGCCATAGTCTACACAGAAACCACCTCATCTATCACGCACAGCACACAGAATCAGTCACACTATTCTTTCTGTTGGCCAACTTAATCGCCCTGTCCCCACACGCATACACACGCAGGTAAAAAAGCCGAAGCCCTAGCAGAGATGGGAAAGGAACACAGCTGTCATCTTGCATCATCAAAACTAAGCACTTTGGCTTTTGTGGACATCCCTTTACAATTTTTATCTTGGCTAGTCAGTCAGTCAGTCAGTCACTTTGCCACAAAGTCATTTAGAGCTTGGCTATATATCACCACATACACAGCAACAAAAAAAATTGTCTATGATATATGGTAGTTTGTTGATTTCGATAGAGACTGTTGTAGTTTGGCTGTGTGGATCTTTTTTCCAAACTATTTTTGCCGCTCAACCACCAGTCACACACACACACTCTCTCTCACATACACAATAACTTGGACCCTGGCTAGCCAGCACACACATACACTCCCATATTGTACAGCTGCAACTGATAGCAGTGC
The DNA here is from genome assembly GCA_027575805.1 of Mycoemilia scoparia. Classification (NCBI taxonomy): domain Eukaryota; kingdom Fungi; phylum Kickxellomycota; class Kickxellomycetes; order Kickxellales; family Kickxellaceae; genus Mycoemilia; species Mycoemilia scoparia. The sequence continues at coordinate 18,499 of JANBPU010000227.1, read as the reverse complement.
CATTGCTAGTTTATTATCAACTGGAATAAGAAAATCTCCGCGTTCCTCACACACAAACCACAAACTACATTTTTTGTAGCACTCCCTTCTCAGCGTTTAATCATAATCTTGGGCTGGGCTGTAATCTAATCATGAAATTTGATAATATCGACTGTTAATATTAATATTAATAATAATATTGCTATAACTGTTACTATTGACATGGCCATAGAAACCTTTTAAAAATGAATTTGGAAATCCAATGTCCACAATATATAGTTTCGAGAAGTTGCCTCTGCAAGAACTTCATTATGTAACAAACCTACAAAACTATTTCCCTGGAATTATAAGCATCTGCGATTAATACATAAACACACACACACATATATGAAAATAACAAATATTTATAATTTTACGAGTTTAATGAAAGGTATATACGGAGTAACAAATTACAACACCAAGCAACAAAAGAAAACATTATTGGGTCAAAAAAGGTGTATATATATATATATATATCCAAGATTGTAGTTTGTAATAGTAAGAAGAATGATTATCCTTGACAGAAGCAAATGACAGATTGTGGTTGTTTATGTGTGTGTGTGTTGTGGTATATTTTCATCTCTCTTTCTCTCCTCCATCTTTTTCGTATTATCTCGAATCCCCTTTTCCTTGTCTCTTTGAATCCTCTCAGTCTCAACCCAAGTAGCTGTAAATATACAACAAGCTGCTATATTCTGATGATATACACCAACAGCCAAACCACATAGATGCACATTGTGATCTCAAGTGCTTTCATTTGTTTGTTTGGATATAGAGTATAGATTTATGGAATTGTAATAATATTGGGTTTTTCTTACGTATTAAAGACACAAACAATGAATTCTTAACCAAGACCGAATGAAATCATCGTCGTAGTCGTTGTTGCTGTCGTTGTTGTTGTTGTAGCAGAGGAGAAATTTTGTTATTGTGCAATTAGCTATTGCTTATAATATAGTAAAATATAATTGAAGTATATTGGCCGTGAAAGGAGAGAGAGATTGGAGGAAGAGAAGGTCAGAGACAGGGCTTGAGTTGTTGTGGTGGAAGTATAATAGAGAGTACTAATTGTGAGGAAAAAGATGTATGACTTGTAGCAGGGTGATAGTAATAGGTTTAGTTGCTATACTAGTAGTGGTGGGGTGGCGGCAGTGATTATGGCTGATCTCAAGTGGAGGTCACTTTATTATGCGATAAAGGCTGACTGAGTGGTTAGCTATCTGAGGAGGCGTGGTGAAGAATATAAGATAGGTAGAGGTATGAGAATGGATTGCTGCAGTTGTCATAGAGAGACGTCAACAGCTACAACGCGACACATGGAAATATAAAAGTAGTCTTAAAGGATGAGGCACTTTGTTTTCTTTTTGATCCTGGGTGGCTCAAGGGCAGCTACTATGGCCTCGTCAAACACATTCTTTAATCCTTTTTGGGTCAAGGCCGAGCATTCGACATACTTGACGGCACCCATATCTGTAGCCAGCTTCTCACCGCGATCATAAGAAATAGGGGCCTGATTCTGCTTCCTGAGCTTCTCAATGGTGCTTGGGTCGTCACGAAGATCAACCTGGGTACCGACCATCAAGCAGGGAACACCTGGGCAGTGGTGGCGAACTTCGGGAATCCATTTTTCCCTAACGTTCTCGAAAGAAGCGCCAGAAATAACCGAAAAGCAGACAAGGAAGACGTCAGTCTGTGGATATGAAAGGGGTCTCAGACGATCATAGTCTTCTTGACCAGCAGTGTCGAACAATCCAAGCGTGTATGGCTCATCGCCGATCATGACTGTCACCGCATAGTTATCAAATACCTGCACATATGTATTTGTTTAGTTAGAACAGAATATTGGATACAATGGCATCGCCAGTCAGCCTTATAGTCACAACAAATTTAAGGTATAGATATAATAACAAATAATGAGCAAGGAGGAGATGGATATCACTTACGGTTGGAACGTATTCTGAAGGAAATTTGTTTGTCGTATAAGAAATTAGCAGGCAGGTCTATTAAATACATATGTGAGCTGTTAATCCAGATTCAAAAACAACAACAACACACGCATTTACTATATGCGCATATGCATACAATCGCAATAGACTGACTCATTCACCAGGCAAATATATTCATTATATGTATTTGGATATATGCTAGGCAAAGTCTTGTATTCAAACTAACCTTTCCAACGGCACCGTCACCAACGACAACGCACTTTATAGTCTGCATACTCGAAAGATAATACTAGTATTAATTAAAGGATGAGGCTGTGGTACGAAAACTTCTTGTTTTTCTTTCTTTACAAAACAAGAGCGACTGTATATTTATGTACGAAAATATATGGCGTATATATTCGGATATATGTGTCTGTGTGGAGCGCGTTTTGTGTGTTAAATATACAAAGAACCTATACAGAAGTGTAGGTGAGTGTTCGGAATGTAAGTACAAAAGAAAAAGTCGGTTAGTCGGCTAGTTATTAATTATATGTGCGATTTGTTTGGGACTTTAACGTGTGTGACACGTTATTAGGGGTGAATAGAAAAGAGGTTTGAATGACTCGGTGTTTGAAAATAGATTTGTGTTGGCTTTGAAAGAATAAGAAAAATAGATATACAGGGCACAAAAACAACTATTAATGCCACCAACTACGACGACCAAGGTCGTGTGTTTATGACATATCTGTCATAATAGTAGTGCACCCATATACAGGGGAAGGGCCAACTGCAGCAGTAGCAGAAGAGCTTTGCCAATAGAAAATAAGAAGACAAGGGCGCGTGGGAGTAAATAAACATTTGGTTTGAATTGGGATTGTATATAGATGAGTGCAATTCTGAGGAGGTGATAATTGGTAGTCAAAATTTGCACAACCGATAATGTGCGGGTAGTTGGATGGCCAAATTGAAAAATACCTTGTGATTACAATTCCACAGAAAGCGGATGGAGATTCTTTAGGTGAGATAACAATAAAGTTCAAAGAATGAAATACCCAATATAATAAATAAACAATACAAAAGATAAAGCACTGCACTGGCTGAAGTTGAGGCCCTTGACAGTCTAGTGATAGAAGCAAGCGCTGTGGTGGTGGTGGTGGTGGTAGCAAAGCTGAATATGAGGAAGGTGGAGAAAACAAGTGAAGCGGATGAAAGGAAAAGAAATATTCTTGAGGATTGCTTTACAGGGAAACGGAGGAGTATGTAAAAAATATACAACGTACTTTGTATGTATATGTGTGCCTGAACTGAGGGCTATGCGTTCAAGTAAAGAAGGAAAAGAGAAGCAAATAGTAGTAAACAAGGATTTGATAGATTAATAAAAATAGACAAAAGACGAAAAGGAGATAAATATAGGAAAGCTGAGCAACTGCTGAATATCTCCAAAACCTGTCCCTCCCTCCCCCAAAAGCAACAACAACAGCAAGCAGCTCTGCCATGCTCTGGGCTGTGTTTTTTCTTCTGGGAGAGCCTGCAGCAAATGTTAGGACAAAAGTGGAGAGCCCAGTATAGGTTTTTCTGTGTACGTGTGAGTGAGCGAGTGAGCGAAGAGCATCATTGATAGACAACAACAGAATAATAATAATAGCGGCCACAACATGTTGGGCGCGGTGGGACCAGAGATTTTGCCTGTTTGGGTGTGCTGCTGCAAACGTGTATGGCAACGACCTGAGGAAAAAGTGCTCTTCGTTTTGTTGGTTGTCTGGTGGAGGGGACTTCGATCAGTCAAGTAAAAACAACTATCCAATTTTGTTCTTCTCGCACCCTCAGACACACTGTCGGCGAGCCCGCTGAGACACCGACAGGCTCATTTTTAGCCTTTTTCTATTCCAAAATCCCTCTATCTCCTCGCCCCAACACAAGACATCTGTCTGCTGCAATTGGGTCCTCCTGTTCGTTATTTGCCCTTCTATTTCGTGTATATTTATCTATTTTTCCTTGAAAAAGCCTCTCTTATCCCCTCATCTAGCCATTTGGGCTTTACTCGCTTCCACAGACAGAAACACACACACACACACACCCACAGAGTTAGAGAGCCAGTTTGTCATCCCAACACCATTTCTGTTCAAATAAGGGGTCCTGGTCTGACATCTTTACAGTTGCACACACACACACTGATTCCAGTTGCTACTATGCACATTTAAAGTGTCAACAAATGGCTAGTGTAAAAGCACACTGGAGCGTCTCACTGGCTATTGTTTACATATCGCCCACATGAACTGGCAGTTTCACAGTAGGGTAATTATTCAGCAACCATTTTACAGAACTAGCTTTCCAATACTACAAATCGAACAAGTTCCACTGTCTACAACACCATCTCAGCTCATGTTTTCTCCAAGATATTTGGCAATCCTGTTTACCACACTCCGCTTTGCCCCACTACCACCACAATAATCACTCCACACACATACAAGCTTCTTTCTTGAGATTATAATCATCATTACTTATATGCGCCTCTTTAACAATACAGGCCAAAAATTACCTTAGACACACTAATTTACTACTATGCATGTGGGTTTAGGCGCATACATACGCACAGTCAAACAAGGTTTATTACAGTCCCACCCACAGACAAGAAATCTCTTTCTTGATCGCTTCTCTTAGCATCAGACTTGGATTCTTTTGCTCTCTGTTTACCGCTAAATAGCATATAAATACCCAAAGACTTGCCCCATGTATCTGCCTGTGACTCTCTCTTTCTCTCATGATTTCTGAATCCAAATAGCACCATTCAAATCTTTTTTGCTGCTAAACAAAATAACAGCTTTAACACAATCTCTAGTAACTTTTCACATGTCTTTTCACTCTTCTCTGATTATATTCAGGTTTTTACCTGTTGTGTTTTGAGTTGTCATTTCTATTTGTCAAATGTCTTTTTGTTACATTGGAGGACTTTACAGCATAACAATGGATCTTTAATATATATATACACACACACAGGCGGAATTTCCTTGTTTCCAATTCTACAATGCTATGGCAATAAGGAAAATTAATTTGGTTATAAGTTTCTTGGCCTATTGTTGATCTACAGACAAAAGTCACTTGAGATGTGCATAGCAAATATGAATGGGCATTTGGATTTTGACCTAATCTCAGACCATTTCGTGTGCAACTCTTGAGGGTCCTTTTTTCCTATGACCTTGTGAAATCTTGCCATATTGGAGATAATTTTTGAAGAGTATCTTTTGGTGTTTAGTGATTATAAGTGCAATCATAGCCAAATTGATGTCCACTTCTGCTAGTAAACTTTCACCCTTCAAAAATTATCACCCATATATTACAAGTTGTTTAAATAAATTGGTAAATAAATATTTTTTCTTAATACTACTACTATTACTACTATTATAATAATATTATTTATAGTTTTATTGGGAGAATCGAAAGGTATAACAATTAAATTATATCGATTTGGACAACAGGATGATCAACCTCCAGGAAAGGGTTAAAGTATGCCAGGAAAACGATCAGATTAGTCCTTGAAGCCATTTATTTTATTAGTAATCCCAAACAATTTGGATCATGTCATATGGGGTTTGGCCGACGGTCAAACTACTAGTCGGATTGCCGCCCAATAACTTTGTTTTTTATATCAATTTATCTATATTCTGTTGTTCATTTCGCCCTTTTTCATAGTTTCGAAAGCCATGATATGTGACTCTCTAGGGGATTTGGGTATGCAATGACAGGGTTTCAAATAGTTTATAAATATAAAATAAAGTCAGATGTGGCATCAGGCCAAAATGAAGCTTTCCAAATCCCAGACAAAGGAAAACACATACCACTGAGAATAGGTTATTTAGGCACCAATATTATTATATAATAGAATGCTTTTTGGATGGATGGCAGTATAAACTTTACTCAATAGTAAATTATTGTTGCTTAAACATAGCAAATGCCATTTTGATTATTAAGTGATCCACACACAATTCAGCTTGATTTTCTAGGAGGGTTCATTTGCTGAGATCTGTTGTGGTAAATCATGGATAAACTTGATATCAATTGAGAATTGTTTGGTTACATATGATGCTTGCTTGATTGAAGCACCTGCTCCTTAGCTGATCATCTGAGCAGCTCCACTTGGATGTAAAACTCCACCAAGCACAGGCGATGAAATGGATACAGTTCGATACTTTCACTGCATTTTCCATCACAGCCAAAATAATGCTGATCACTTGGATTTATTGCTGCCCAAAGAGTGCGATTCACAATGATAATTTTTTATATCACTTGTGAATCCTCAGGTGGATGCTCAGCCAAAGCAAAGCCACCTGCGCAACCTCTCAAATGTGTGTGTGTGTTTTCTCAAATAAGAATCAGCTGCGAAATCCACAAAGAGGCATTTTCAAAATCAAGATACTCTGCTTGTGAACACATGAGGAATCTCAGCACATGCTCACATGCCCGCAGTGAGCGTAAGAACAAAGCAGCGTAGTTGGAGCAGCTTCAAGTGTAGCCCAAAAATTCAACTACCTCAGCTGCTGTAGGAAACTCTGAAAATGTATAAAATGGCCTGCTATTGTCAGAGCATTTATCCTCATCATTTCATTATTTATCATACAATTAATCTCAACATCCATCCAACACAATGAAAAACACAAACACACAAACATCTTCGAAGGTCACCTCTTGGCTTAAACGCCTGGCAAAATCAATTAAAAACAGCGACCCCCACCAACACAAGAACCCACCAAAAAGTAAAGTTGGTGGAAATAAAAAGAAGCCCAAAAAGCCATCCTCCTGGCATGGCTTCAAGAGGCATGATCCTCGGCCTCCTGTGAGAGAAAGCCCACATCCCGGGATATTCGAGAAATATATAAGAAGGCCCACCATATCACCAAGAGGCCGAACCCAGAAAGACAAAGGCCATTTTGGCAAAAATATCAAATCTAAATAAGGTCTCATGCTGAGACCAGGATCATTTTGGTTGTAAATAACCAAACCCAAACTTAAACAATATGGAGTATGAAAAATAACCAGGCTCCGGAACCATGCGCTGAAAGTGCACAGAGTGCAAAGCGATTTCGGGTTTCCAGTTTTCATTTTTCATATTGCCCCATTAAGTTGTTTTAATCTTACACGATGGTCAGATTGCGTGACCATGGCGTCACAGCCTAAATTTATTCATTTGAAATAAATTGTTAAAACGTATTTAATAACGCAAATGGAATATTTTACTAGTTAACGTACTACACTCATTACATTTTTAAATAGGATTGTCAACAAAGCATGGATAATGATTCAAATATAAATTGTATTTCCATTTGGTCCTATTTTTAACAAGGCCATATGCAAATTGGGTTCTTTTGAATTTTATAGCAAATCACCGGTGATTGAGCCAGAATATGAGGACCCATTTCGTACTATTTCATACCTAATCAGCAGTGACACTTGGTCATGTAAATATTTGTAAACTGCATGGTATTTGGCTTTCTACTTGTGAATAAAGTTTGTGAAATACCCATACTATAAAAAACGGGGTATGTATTGAGATCATTTAACATGCATGATTGTACTACAAAATAACGAACCTTTGCGTTTCAACCTACACCTAAACAAACATACGAATCATGAATACGGAATTGCCATATCATATAAAATGCAAAATATATGAATATCTCTCCCAAAACCACTACTACCCTGAAAATAATCAATTAAAACTAGCCTCCAATGAATGGTATCAGATTGCACTTGAGCTCAAATACCGGACCTGGAAGCGTGACTATGATCAGGAAGACTACCAAAGTAAGTTCTCGTAATAAGCTTGACAGCCGCATATTCAGTCCAAGACCAAGTGGTTCAGCTGCACATTCGTATTCCCATCCCTATATAGGAATTGGACACAAGCATACTTCTTATTTGTGGATACGAAGAGATAAACCCATGCCCAGTGGAAAACTTTTCTGTTTAAAATGCCCCAAGCTAAACAAACTCCGTGTAGAGCATTTGCCCGAGTTCATCAGGAAGTTGAGTGGATTTACCAAACTCAACCCAACCATCACCGACCTCTGCATTGATGAATATGTCCATAACACCGAGTTCCCGGCTTTGGAATCCCCGATGCTAACTGATATATTAAATCCTCTTCACAAAAGATTAACTTCGCTTGAGCTTGGAGCTATAATCCACCTACCTTCACTTTCGTTTTTGTTAGAAAAACTTACGAGCCTTGATACTTTAATAATCCATTGCTGCGCCCTAGAAACAATTTCCGATATATTTGTTAAAGGTAGCAATGATGACCAAGACAAGATGGTCGGCAAGAAATCGCATGCCCCGTCTTTGGTTGAAGATAAAATCTGTAAAAAAGCATTTTACAACTTGACCTTCATTTCAATTGGCAGATTTTTTACCCCAAAAGATCAGTTAAACAAAATTATCAAAGACAAATTGGTGTTCAACACTAAGCTGCTTCCAAGTTTGAGCAAATTACAACTAACAGAGTTTTATAGCGACGTTCCCGATCCAACCATACCTGGTGGTATAGAACTTGAACGAATCCATTATTCATATTTCTTTGAATCGGTGGTACACCAAACAGTCACTAAGCTTGAGATATTTATCACATCGCCAGAATTCCTGGTCAATCTGTCTCGTAGTTTTCCAAATCTTGAACAATTTGAAATAGAAAAGTTCAAACGCAGTCAAGACCAATCAGGTACAATTAAGGCATTCAGACTGATTGCAGGCTTGTTTCCTAAGCTGACCAAGATAAATATTGGGATGTGGGGATTAAGTCTAGATGATAGGATAATCATCAACTATGACACAATACTATATTCTGAACCACAAGATTATGCTTCAGAATCAAGAGATCTTGAGTGGCTTGATAACGCCACAGAAGAAGATATATTCAGATTACAAGCCCCGTTGTCATTTAGTTGTGCAAATAACCCCAAAATACTCGAGCTCAATCCACTTTCTGGTGGCTTTACTCCAGATGCATTTTTGTCTATTGCCCAATTCATAAACCTGGAATATCTGTCAATGAAAATGTCGAGTCTTGATGATATAGAAGTGCAGGCAGGCCGCATTAGGAATTACTATGGTTCGAATCATAAAGCTTTTGGGAAGATGGTCTATTTCAAATTTACCTCTGGTTTGATGGAGCCCAATGTTGACCGGTTCAAGTATCTTATCAAACTATTTCCCGTTCTTCGGGTTTACGCGCATTCGGCATTTTTTATTGGTTTGGATAGGGAGGAGCTTTTGGAATCTTTGAGACAAGTGTTTCCTAATATGGTTTTTGCTTATTGATCAAAAAGGTTTATTATAGTTATTCTATTTACACCTTTAGTATATGCTGGCAGAAACTTTGGGTCACGTTTACAAATATTGCACAAGAAATAAGTCATTACTACTAAACAACCAACACTAAATTAATGTCAACCAATTGTCCATAGGACATGTGTGCTTACTTTATATAGAATCACGGTTTTCATGGTGGAATTTTAACTCCAAACCATTTTGTTTCTATAGTTGTTTTTTAGTTTATCGGTCAAATTATTATAGAGGCCTTAGTTTGGACACCATAACCGCTGGTTATCTCCTATTATTTAGTCAATAAATAACACACCCATTCATTGGTAGAAGGTGACCCTAGGTAATTCTCAGGAATATTAATATAAGCTGGCATTTGTAAAACGTGAGAAACTTTCTGAGGTGACATATGCACTTAATGAACTGTTTTACATTAAAAACGTACATACATCTTTTTGTGTGGACAAGCAATATTGTAATATTTCACTAGTGATCGAATTTATGTTAGGCAGAAACGAGTCACCTTGTTTTGACCCAATCACCAGTGATTTGCTATAAAATTCAAAAGAACCCAATTTGCATATGGCCTTGTTAAAAATAGGACCAAATGGAAATACAATTTATATTTGAAACACTATCCATGCTTTGTTGGTTTTACTATTTAAAAATGCAATAAGTGTAGTGCGTTAACTAGTAAAATATTGTATTCGTGTTATTAAATATGTTTTAACAATTTATTTCAAATGAATAAATTTAGACTGTGACACCATGATCACGCAATCTGGCCATGGTGTAAGGTTAAAACAACTTAATTGTGCAATATGAAAAATGAAAACTGGGAACCCGAAATCGCTTTGCACTCTGTGCACTTTCAGCGCATGGTTCCGGAGCCTGGTTATTTTTCATAATCCATATTGTTTAAGTTTGGGTTTGGTTTTTTACAACCAAAATGATCCTGGTCTCAGCATAAGACCTTATTTAGATTTTATGTTTTTGCCAAAATGGCCGTTGCCTTTTTGGGTTCGGCCTCTTGGTGATATGGTGGGTCTTCTTATATAGTCCTCGAATATCCCGGGATGTGGGCTTTCTCTTACAGGAGGCCGAGGATCATGTCTCTTGAAGCCATGCCAGGAGAATGGCTTTTTGGGCTTCTTTTTATTTCCACCAACTTTACTTTTTGGTGGGTTTTTGTGTTCGTGGAGGTCGCTGTTTTTAATTGATTTTGCCAGGCGTTTAAACCAAGAGGTGATCTTCGAAGATGTTTGTGTGTTTGTGTTTGTCATTGTGTTGGATGGCTGTTGAGATTAATTGTATGATAAATAATGAAATGATGAGGATAAATGCTCTGACAATAGCAGGCCATTTTATACATTTTCAGAGTTTCTTACAGCAGCTGAGGTAGTTGAATTTTTGGGCTACACTTGGAGCTGCTCCAACTACGCTGCTTTGTTCTTACGCTCACTGCGGGCATGTGAGCATGTGCTGAGATTCCTCATGTGTTCACAAGCAGAGTATCTTGATTTTGAAAATGCCTCTTTGTGGATTTCGCAGCTGATTCTTATTTGAGAAAACACACACACATTTGAGAGGTTGCGCAGGTGGCTTTGCTTTGGCTGAGCATCCACCTGAGGATTCACAAGTGATATAAAAAATTATCATTGTGAATCGCACTCTTTGGGCAGCAATAAATCCAAGTGATCAGCATTATTTTGGCTGTGATGGAAAATGCAGTGAAAGTATCGAACTGTATCCATTTCATCGCCTGTGCTTGGTGGAGTTTTACATCCAAGTGGAGCTGTTCAGATGATCAGCTAATGAACAGGTGCTTCAATCAAGCAAACATCGTATGTAACTAAACAATTCTCAATTGATATCAAGTTTATCCATGATTTACCACAACAGATCTCAGCAAATGAACCCTCCTAGAAAATCAAGCTGAATTGTGTGTGGATCACTTAATAATCAAAATGGCATTTGCTATGTTTAAGCAACAATAATTTACTATTGAGTAAAGTTTATACTGCCATCCATCCAAAAAGCATTCTATTATATAATAATATTGGTGCCTAAATAACCTATTCTCAGTGGAATGTGTTTTCCTTTGTCTGGGATTTGGAAAGCTTCATTTTGGCCTGATGCCACATCTGACTTTATTTTATATTTATAAACTATTTGAAACCCCGTCATTGCATACCCACATCCCCTAGAGAGTCACATATCATGACTTTCGAAACTATGAAAAAGGGCGAAATGAACAACAGAATATAGATAAACTGGTATAAAAAACAAAGTTATTGGGCGGCAATCCCACTAGTAGTTTGACCGTCGGCCAAACCCCATATGACATGATCCAAATTGTTTGGGATTACTAATAAAATAAATGGCTTCAAGGACTAATCTGATCGTTTTCCTGGCATACTTTAACCCTTTCCTGGAGATCGATCATCCTGTTGTCCAAATCAATATAATTTAATTGTTATTTCTTTCGATTCTGCCAATAAAACTATAAATAATGTTATAACAATAGTAGTAGTGCTTAGAACAAATATATTTAAACTACATATAATATATGGTTATATTTCACACAGTCTTATGCAATAATAGGTCCCCAGGAATTGTAAAAGAAATAACTGATAATTGTGCCCACATACATATGATGGTCTATTTCTGCCTATCACAGACTCATTCACAAGTGAAACCTAACCACACACAGCCAAAAAAAATCAAAGCAATTACTCGCAGACCCATAATATAAGATATCCGGAAAATATTAGTTGCTTAAGCTTTTTTATAGACCATCCTAAAAAAATAGCGCAGTTAGTTCCTTAATATTGTTGTTTTATTCTACAATAATCCTATTATTTCTACAACCCCTTTGCTCAATATAAGCATATAGTCAGTCAATTATAAAGAAAAGCCGTACAAAATGACAGACGCTGCACGAGAATTGCTTCAAGAATTGATGAGCCCTTACCAACAAACAGTAAAGGACTTTAAAAAATCGGAGGTTAGTATCAACATACTTTTGCTTTTGTACCATGTTTCCATGAAAACACACATTGTTAGCATTTTAATTGACCAAAACAATTGTGTGTCAATGTAGGTTTGTAAAAACTATTTGGTGAACTTTTGTCCCAAATTACTGTTTACTAATACCAAAGCGGATTTAGGTAAGCTCGCCATTATTATTATTATTATTATCACGCATATATATACTTTATACTATTTTTCTTTACCAGTCTGATTTCTAAAGCATTGATGTGTATATTTGTGCTTTAGGTCCGTGCAATTTAGTTCATGATGATAAGCTCAAAGAAGCGTAAGTACACATTATTTGCATACCACTGCATAAACGACACCAATAATAAATCTTACATTTTTTACTTAATATTGATTCTCTCGAAAATTTCCATATAATAATGATAATAATGATAATGATAATTATATTAGGTATGCTGAATCTGAGGATTACCAACGACTTGGTTATGAAGAAGAATTTTATGCTCACCTGAGCCAGATTCTTAATGACTTGGATCGTCGTATAAGAAGAGCCACTAACCGCGTAACAGCCGAAGCAGATGAAAAACTGCTAAATCCTCGCAAAGAGGAAAAAGAAGAAAAGGCAGTTATGCTTGAAGAAAAAATCAAGGCCCTGATGACCAAGATCGAAGAGGCCGGCGAAGAAGGCCGTGTTGAAGAAGCTGAGTCATTGACCGCCCAGGTCGAGAAGCTCCAGGCTGACTTGGAGAATGTTAGGGAGGTAAGTAAACACTGTTATTGTTCTTTTTGGGGGTTGGGTTGGCATTCCTTGGTAAGGGGAAGTTGCAACCCTTTGCTTAGTTGATTGGTTGGTTGGTTGTTGTAAGAATATTGAGCAACAAATAGAGAAAACTACAAATGGAGGCTATATTGAATGTGATGACCAAAGTGTTATACACATACGAATATATAAATATTGTTAAAGTAGTTGATTGTTAATTACTCCTGCTATCTAATAACTACACGATAATCACATATCTGGTAACTATACACACACAGAATCACCATGATAAATATACTAACTACATTGAAAACTGTCTTTATCCGCAACATTGTTGGGCACGCAATAACCACATGGAATCAATAGAGAATCGACTCGATCAACCCGATGTTTAAAAACGAAAAACGACTAGAGGTATGTGATGTATGCGGAGCTTTGCTTGTGCCTAACGACGCATCGAAGCGTCTTGATGCCCACATAGAAGGTAAACAGCATCAGGGGTTCATTCGCATCAGAGAGGCATTTAAAGAAGGCAATGTAAGTAACAAGCAATATTGCATAGCGTGGGTGGATGGGTGAAAGACATTCATTCAAAAAATATTAAATGCGTATACATGTTTGCTTTATTTTCTAGAGAGGCAATGGCAGAAGCAGAGATGGTAGTAGAAGTAGGTATGGCCGCAGCAGAGAGAGAGATCACTATGGCAGTGGTGGTAGTAGAAGACGCCATAAAGGCCGCCATTCACACTCTCGTTCCAGATCCCCCGAATCTCATCGTCATCACCATCGTGGCCATTATAAGGACAGAGATCATCATTATCGCGGGAGAGGAAGTGGTAGCGGAGGGCGTGACCGCTATTATGACCGTTATCGCTAAGTATGGTATCAAATACTCTTGTATTCTTTCTTTTTCTCATGTCTAGTTCTCACCCTTGTCTGTGGTTCTATAATCTTTTATATCAGCAAAATAAACCAAAAGCACTCTCAAGTTATATTATAAAAGATGTATTGGTACAATAAATTCAGGCAATAGCAGTAATCACATGGTGGTGTAAAGGCCAATCTAAATCTAACTACAAAGATCATCATCGGCCGGGTGCTTAATCAGTGTTTGGTTGTTATTTAAATCGAGCTTGCTTTCGTTCTTCCAACTATGATAAGGTTGATTAGTGCGGAGATGTGGTGTTAGAGCAAATGTAACATATACGATTATGATAGGCTTTATGGTAATTGCAGTAGTATTAGAACGCTTACCCAGAGCTTTTTGCATTCTTTATATGCTTCGAAATACTCTCTGCACATGTCCCTATTATAATTGTTTTGATCCAAGCACTTGTAACTGTTTTGGGCTTCCTTTTCGCATGGGTTCATGTATTGGCCTGGAATCTTGTTTTCAAATGCTTTTAGCGATATGCGTTCGGTGTTTGGTTGTGTAGCTCCCATTTTATTGTTTTATATGCGATGATGATGGACTTTATTTATCGCTTGTATTTGTATGCCAAACTAGCTTATTTATTGTATTGATACTTGGGTTATGTGAATTTTGGTAGTAATTTTTGTGTGTTATATGTTGATGTTTATGGGAGAACAGCAAATTAATTTGGCTAAATACTATAATAGATGAAAAACTTTATATGGGCAATAGTTGTTGAAGGGTACATCTTGGTGGCCAAAGATTATAGGGACAGCAATCACAGCCAAATGTGTGACTATTCCTTCAAAAATAATTGCCTGTATGGTATTGAACAAGCATTATGGACGATGATAACTAGTACCATCTTGATAAATCCGAAAAAAAAGAGTTCTTATAAACATTGTTGCTGTGATCAGAGTCGCAATAACAAACTCCATAACAAGTACAATGCCCATTCTGCCATCTAAACCTAAAACTCGTAGTATTATCTGGGCTGCTATCGCTATCGTTATTGCCATCATCGTCACCATAATAATTAGATCTTTTACAGAAAAACATAATTCATCAAAGTCAATCATTACAATAAGCTACTAATTAGTAAAATAAAATAGTTTATAGAAATGTGATCTAACCCCCTACCTGCTTACGATAATTGGGAAATCCCCAATAGTATTCAAAAACTTTTTAGCGCTTTGCCCTTTGGGTATAGGCAGGCTAAAGCTATTGACTCTGTCGTCACCTTCGCCCATTGCTTTTTCTATATCAGGGTGGAATCGACCAACATGGTGATATTTTGTTTGGTTTTCAAGTTCCAGATCCCTTTTGCGAGTTTCAAGTAATTCAAGGGTTTTAAAAAATGAACAATCTTCTGAATTGCATCTGTAATTTCCGCAACACATATTTTTAGTAGAGCAAAAAAGCAGTGGATGAGTTAAAATAAATAAAAGTGGGAGAAAATATTTGTATGGGTGTTATTGTTGTTGTACTTTTTTGAATACTGTGCCATTTGCATTTCATTTTATAGCTTTCTATTTGTGTTGCATGAAAATGTATGTGTATAATTGTTTAGACAGAATGATCAAATTTCACAAATGCTCTTGGAAAGTAAAGAATATAGTATGATGTTGCGGGATGTAGATGGGTGGTTAAACAAAAATGTAGATGCCTCAGTTCTACATTCATTGTTGTGGTGTGTATTAACCTTTTTAAATTCAGTTGCAGTGCATCTATAATAAAGTCACATCTATTTACATAATATAAAACTCATTGCATAGACTGTTTGAAAAGTATTAAAATTGTGGCTTCGTTTATTCAACCGCTGACATCACACATACAATATTCCTTTGTCTTTTTATTGAATAAATTATAACTGTGTTGAGTTTATTTCTACAATATAGTTTTGCATTTCAATGGCCTTTATCTTAAAGCAGAGGCTTATGTATGAATTCTATTTATCCGATGACACCTGCATAACACGGTTTGTAGCCTATTTTTAACCAAAAATGGTAATTTCCAATGATTATTTGGGATTATGTGGCAATAGACTCAATAAATCTCTATTTTAGCTACTATGTTTTTCTATTACAATATTAGCCTGAACTTTAGCACACTATTGTGATATATCCACTTGATTACTATCAATCATCAAATTTAATCAGTTTCATTGCAGCTTTTATCTTGCTTTCCAAAACATATAATAACCTCAAAGTTAAAACTCTTTATTTTCAACTTGGAGTCTTTTCTAATCTTTCATTCTAATCTACTTGTTTATTCTTTCAATACAAAAGGCTTCCACTATGCTCAATCCTTACAATTTTACAAGATTTTGCAGGATCAGTCAGCCATTGGTTATAAACCCTTAAAACCATGTTTATTAATTAAACATATTATAAAGGTGATCAGATTGCACCCCCATTATCTTTTTGCTACTATTCTATTTTAGACAGCAAGTTTATTACTTTTCTGCAGAACTATTGATATTTAATAAAGTTCTATACATATTCAATTAGATTTAATTTATATTATAATAAATCTATTTCTTATTTTTTTGGAGGAGGGTTTAAAAGAACCTTGTGTTTTTTTGAAATGATGGTGGGTGCTAGCAAGAACCCCCCAAATTTTGAAAAGCTGAATACCATGCTACTCTAAATTTTAGAATAATTGATTTCTATGCACATAAATATTATAAAGTATTACTCTTGTTCTTTGGTATAGAAAATTAATAAAGATCATGATTTTTGTAATTAAGCTGTAATGGGTCCAGATAGCAACTTTTAGCAATAATTGTGTTCTTTAGAATCCAAGTTTCTATATCAAATATAGTAATGAGGTGCTCCATTTTTAACAACTAGCAAAATCAACAAGTGGCATGATTGTTTAGACCCAAGTCATGCAGTTATAATACCAATTGGGAGCAAAAATCATATCCATTAATATTGCAGTTTTGTTTTCTAACCAAAACCTAACAAAGAGTATGATGGTCTATAACTGATAAAAATTGCTATAGCCCTCAGTTTACAATATTCCTACCTTTTGCTTTCAAAACCTTAAAACAAGTAAACCAACATGATCTCCACATAACCTTCTTTTTTCAGGTAGTCTAACTATTATACATTATATTTTTACAGTGTGTATGCTTGTAAATGGGGGCAATTTTTATTTTCTGTAAATAATCATATTTTTATTATTTTATCAGGATTTACATTTAAAGAAGAACATGATATTCTAGTGCAGGCAATCCTCCCCTACAGCCACTTTAATAACAATATTACTTTTTGGAAACTAGTTTCAAAATCCAGAGAGAATTGTAGCAAAATTGGCTCAGAAAAAAAAGGTATAAATAGCACAGCCATTTCCCTCCTAAAAATGGTCGTATTATCTAGTTATTCCAGCTGTTCCAAACTCATCCAATGTCCATTACCACACCTCCTTCCATGTTAAAGCTCATGGCACAGAGTGATGCCCAAGAAGCAACCCAAGGAAAGGTCGTTATAAACTATCTCCTATCACTCCAAAGTCTACTTGGAAGATTCGTTTCTGATGGTATCTCAAATGATTCATATTCTGATATAATGAATAAGAAAGTCATTGATGTCGAGTATTTATCCAAGCAGCTTGATAAGGTTAAGGAAGCGTACCAATTGAAGGACATCTTCGAAGCCATCCTTTGCTTAGCTGAACTTATTGTCAGTGAAATGAAGACTAAAGTTGCCTATGACCAATCTCTTTTAGATAAACTTTCCCAAAGCATCGCAGATAAAAATCTACAAACTGATCCTTATGTTGATATGCCTCTGTCATCAGTTAGCGTTGCTGTTGGTGCTATGGAAGGTTACTTGAAAGATGTGGAAGGAGAAGTTGACCTTTTGCAGAAACGGTTGGAATCTGGATCTACCACTTTGCCTTTCTACAAGAATATGGTAGGTCGTCTTTATGGATATGCTATTTACTTTGGATCAGCAATTTCCTCGTTCGATGATTCCCATGCCAAATGTTTGAAGGCAATTGAAGAGTGTGCTCAGCAAAAGTAATTTGATTCAACCAGAATCTCAATTCTTTAAAAGAGCTGCCTATTCCTTTTCTTTGCAAGCAGTTTTCTTTTTTCTTTTTGATAATATTTTAAGAGATTTTAGAAGCTATGCCACTGTGCTAACCAGCTTCTTGATTAAATATAACATTAGTCTAAAAATATACACCAATTTTTTGCATGCCACTGAATATAAACAGTCAACAAATTTAGCTCATAATTTCAAACTTTTTGCTTCAAGTATTAACCAGTCTGGCATACTTTTAATATTAATGTTCTTTTAAATATTGCCACTACTTATCAGAATGATTACAACACAATATCGCAAAATATGTATACCGATAATAAACTTATTATAGTTAATTTTTACAATTAATCAAATGCAAACTACAAAATAATATTAATGTATACAATGTTTGGCCGAAGGCCAAACGAGTAGTGGGATTTCCTCCCTATTTTATAATTAGTTTATATATTTTATATTTAGTTATAAGTTTTAAATTTCCCCTTCCCTCTCTCTTGGCTAGGAAAATTGCCATGATGCG
>JANBPU010000226.1:0-18242 GCA_027575805.1 Mycoemilia scoparia | reverse complement strand
AAACTATCCATTCATCAATGTGCTAGTTTACTGCCATATCTGTATTCTGTAAACTATCCATTCATCAATGTGCTAGTTTACTGCCATATCTGTATTCTGTTGAAAATCTTTATGCAAACAGCCATAACGTCTGGGTGATAACGAGAGAGAGAGAGAGAGAGAGCATAGATAACAGGAGCCCAAAAGCTTGACATAGAAGAGGACAATTTGACAAAGACTAATTGCAGCTGAGCATTAGTAGTATCAGAGCACTGGAAAGACAATCCACAAGGAATAGCATGAATTAGTAAGCATAATGCCATAAATAGACTCACATGCATACATATACAAATATTGCAATCTAAGGTCAGAGATATCAAAGGAAGTTTTAAGCCATAGCCACGGCCTACTACTCTCTCTCTCTCTCTGTATTCAAACATAAACCATCAGTGAGTGAATGAGTGAGTAGCGGGTGGGTTCCAAACAATTCCAAAAATATAGTAGTTAGACTATATCATCATCCAATAAGTCCAGGGGTTGGTGGTGGCAATGGCAATAAAGAACCATGACAGTGATGACGCCGATCCCAAATAGAAGGGCTCTCATATATAACTCGGCAAAAATGCATTAATGCATGCAATATGAACAGCCTATTTATCTGCCCCTCATCAATGTGTGTATATGTATGAAGACGCTTATTTTAGTTGGCTGGTTAGGTGGTTAGCTTACTGGCTGGTTTTTCCGTTTGTATTGGTGACCTTGTTATGCCTCCAAATTATAGGCTGTTGTGGCAGTGTGTATTAGTAAAAAAGTTTTCGGTGGTTGTGGTTATTGTGTGTCATTGTAGGAAATATTATATAGATGGATTTTAAGCCGTTGAGAGGGCGTCGTGGATTGGAAAGCAGGATAGGGGACCAAAAAAAGTTTGTTTGTTTGTCCGTATTGTTTGAGAGGGATATATGATTATGGTGGAGTGTGTGTGTGTGTGTGGGGGGCCGATGGTGATCCAACAAATTGATCAATGGGTGAGTCACTTGGTTTACTGGTCAATGTTGGTGTGGTGTGGTGTGAATAAATTTCGCTTCCTTTTTTTCTCTCTCACTGACTCTCATCACTCTATAGACAAACAGTGATGATGGACACAGGCTAACGCAGACGTAGAAGAACAAGAAATGGAGAGCCGAGAAAAAACGGCCATTCGGTTATAGGGACAAGCATGCATTTTACTGATGCATAGCGAAATAGCTGGACAGAGTAGATTGCTGTGTATCCTGATATCATCATAGATGATTTATTTTTCAGCATTATATCAGATCCTCGATTCAAAGTATGCTCTCTATGCAGCCGCTGCCAACATCATTGAAATGATAGTATGTGTTGCAGATTTTTGGGTTTTATAAATCAATGCAAACTGTATAAATTAATTAATCAAACTCTAATTCAATATAATAAAATAAATTACAATTGTTATTCTTACTGTTGGTGATGCTATTTCGGTTTTCATTGTGACCTACTAACCAACTATCGCTCCATAGCCATCCAAATAAATTGATTTTCAAGGATGAGGAGGGGGTGTCAAATGGCAATAGGCGATACCACATCCCAATTGACACACCCATTCCACTATAGAATTATAATGCCAATGCACCAATATTAATGTTATGATGATAACGATTAGAATGGTTGGTTGATACAAAGAAATTCAAGCCAGCCATGAGTAGTGTGAGTATATTTAGTGGTAAAGAAATGATCTGCTAAATCTAAATAGCGAGTGTTTATGTGTAATATTCAAAAACACTGGAAGTTGTAGTAATTATTGTTGTCGGTGATGACGATCATTACATTCATACCTTGTCTGTAAAAATATAATAATAGCAATAATAAGGCAATGAGGTGGGTTTCCAAAGAACAGCTAAATCAAAAATCAAAAACCAAACATCTACAAAGTAATGTAATAAAAGGACCATATGAAAATGTCGAGTTAGTTTATTTTGGGCTTTAAAACTATACATATGTTCATCAAGGAACTGTGAGGTCCCTTTATTATTCTTTGCTAATCAGTTTATTCAGAAAAAATAAAGAATAGTGGGTGTGTGGTAATTTTCCATTGGTTAATATATTCTTTTATTCCTATGAGAAAAAACATTAGGTGGTAGTAATATTATTTTTGAATTGATTGATTGATTGATTGATCGAATAAAACTATTTTATGGACCCAGTACACTACAAAAAAAAACTTGGGTTCTTTGTGAAAATATGTGGATAAAGAGTAGATTTCGTGGAATCTAAATTATCGATTGCTTTAAAGACTTTACCTACAGTTATTGATGCAACCACTATCACCTTCACTATTGTTTTTTGTTATTACTATTGGTGGAGATGGTGATGGCTGTATTGAGAAATTTCTCATGTCTTTGTAGTTGTAGGAACTGTAATGCAATTCAAGTAAGATAGGATTTGCGTATTTTAATAATGGCATATCTAAATGTTTTATGAATGATTAAATTGAGTATTATCATAAATAAATGGACAAATAGATTTATTGTATATGCCTTTAGAGTATATTTATGAATGAGTGCATATCAAGTGTCCAGTATCAAAAATAATTTAATTGATTTTTTCGTATTTCAATGCTCACATACGCATATGTATATAAATTTAGATTGATATATTGATAATTGTAAATTCACAAAACATTGACGCATAAAAAATACTCTCGAGAATAGATTTTTGCCAATTTACACTTTTTAACTTTGATGGTGGCGATGATAATGATTTATTCAAACAAAAACACTAAAAATGATAATGACGATGATAATGATGATAATGATGATAATGATGATAATGATGATGATGATGATGATGATGATGGCAACCCAAGGGTTGGTATGTTAAAGAAATTTTATTATTGGGTATCGGCCAATTGTTGTCATATTTAAAAATAGATCTATCATTGACTTTATACTTAAACTTGGTAAGGTCAGAAGGCCATTCTATTGTCGCCTTGTTGTGAAAGAAAAGTAACAAGAGAATAAACCATTCGGGCATTTATTTCTATTTCTATAATCTTTTTTATCGTGATTACTGTTGTTTTTATCTATGATAAAGTTGATATTTGGTATATCTGGTTTATTCCCAGTATAATTCATAGTGCCACACAAAAGAAAACAAACGAAATTAAGCACAAAGAAGATAGATAGATAGAAAGAACAGATTGATATATCTACATTGAATATTTTATTTTTGATTTTTACAAAGATTGAGTAAAATATAAGCACTCTAACGGATTGATTTTTTGGATACTTTTCTTTAAGTTTGGTATACTTCTTTATGCTACAAACCACTGTGTCAAAAGGTAGCACACATCTAAAAGGGTAAAGTTTGATGTTTATGGCGCTTTATACATAAAAATCAATTAGACACACACACACACACACTCATTCACACAGGCGCCATGCTATGAATACAAAAACCTGTTCTTTGGTGCGTCAATTTCTTTGTGACAGTTCCTACTTCTCTTTTCTACTCATTATGGACAAGTAGATTTTTGAAATAGTGTTGATTGACAGGTGGTTTTCTTTGGTTTGGTTTAGATTGTTGAAAACAAAGGGTAAATCGATGTATGAGTGTGATTTTTTGGGAGGAGGCAGGGTTTTGATTTTTGACATCTTTGACGTATGTTAATGGGTATTCAGAAGCTGAAGTCACCGGGATTCCTTTGGCTACAGTTTTTGTCAAAGACACAGAATCTCAATCAACACCAAATCTTGTCTTTGTTGTTGATAGGAATGGGCAAATGATGTGTATATTTATATGTATAAAATATTGATGCATCGTGATTGATATAATACAAAGTGTCATATATTTTTCTCAATGTAAATTGTATATTCTAAAAAATGACATTTTCCAGAGGTGGGTATGGATGTGTGTGTGTGTTTGGAGATTCTAAATCAAACTTGTCAGTATAAAGAAACAGCTTGAACTTTATTTATCAACAGCCATATAGATCATGATTTTTGAAGGGTGCATGTTGATAGGGGGAACTGCAGCCAAATGTGTGACTCCATAGCCCTTCAAAATTAACTACCCATATGCCCAAAATAAAGAATAATAAGATTATTAGCAGTAGTGGCAATGTCCGATGATTATAATAGAATCATCATAAATTAATCATTATTTATTTATTTATTTATTTATTTATTTCTTTTACAATAGCTGTCAAAATCATTATTAATGGCAATGAGAACAATACGGTGTGAGGGATGACTCACAGCTGCTCCCCAACAAAAACGAAATACACACACGCACACAACTATACGCCTACAAATGAATATATACAGATATGGAAACTTCAGTTATTCATGTGCTGTTGCTGATTAATATAAGAGTATAACCAAATATGTATACTCACAAAATTCATATTAATATTAGTATATCCAATGAATGTAAGGATCAAAACCATGCATATACATGGATAACTTAATGGATAAAATATACATATCAATATGTACTTTGTATTGTGCTGCTGAGTATGCGCGTATGATAAAAAAGGAAATAATGATAACAATAACCAATTAATCAAAAAATGAGTGTGTAAAAAGAAACAAATCGTAGGTAGAAAAGGGAAATCTTTTGATAAGAAAAGATAAACTGCTATAAACCTGGTTATTATTGTTTGAAGGGAGTTTGTTCGATAATGAGGCTGTTTTTATTAATTTTTGGGAAAAGTATCACCCGATAGAGACAATGTTAAATAGTACACAATGCAATAAGGAGAAGGTGAACAATGTTGATTGTGGTATGAGAGATTAATTGAAAAAAAAGAATAGTAAAAGAATTATGGCTTATCATTTATCATTACACATGCATGTAGACAGGGTGGTTAAGATATGACTTGAACCAAGAAAAAAAAGAGTAAAACAATAATAGTATTTTATTTATTGAAAATATATTTGAGAGAGTGCAAAGGAGATGGGAAGTGTGGATGGTGATGCAATGCAAAGACAAATATGAAAATAAATATATACGCCAGTGAACCTTTAATATATGTATGGGCGGCTAGTTCACTATGCTTTGCTTGTCAAAGAAAACATTAAATGGAAATTTAATGGTGCAATGATGAGCAAGATAACGATGTTTTGAACTGCTGCTGCTTCCTAAAACACACTTGTTTTTTGTGGCAGTGGCAGTGGCAGTGGCTGGATTGTATTGTATTGGATTGTATATTAATCAGCATAATAGTAATAATGGTGGCAGCAACTATAGAGTAGAAATTCTAGAAGTTTATAACTGGATGCGATAACAATCAGTATGTAACATATCCAATTGTACTATTATTAACTGTATGTGCTTTTGCATAGAACGACTTTGCTATAGCTGCCACCGCAACCATTATTATTTAGACAAGCAAGTGGGTAGGAGGAAGTATACTTCATACAGATGAATGAGTATTTAATTTGTAATAAAATGATGAAATTAAAACCAGTATTTTTGAATGAGCTCCCATTATCCAAAATATTAAATGATAAATATGCAGAGACTCTCATCGATATTAAACAAACATACATCCCTTCGCATTTTGGGTTTAGGTCCTGCTGGTGTAAGTTGCTCTTGAGGAGCAAGCATGTGAATTCGGGTTTATTAAAAGACTCTCCATCCGATTCAGCCAATCAAACATACCAACATTTAATTTCACCTTTCTTTCTGTATTATTATTGAGTAAGCAAGCAAGCAAGTGAGTGAGTGAGTGAGTGAGTTAGAAAATGAGGATTTTTTTGTTTGAAAACACTCACATCAAAAAAAAATAAACATAAATTAGCCGAAATTTGAGTTCATTTTTAAATACTTTATATAAGCTCTTTACAACCATACAAACACACAAATAACTTTAAATGGTCTGAATAAATGAATGTGTTGGGATTGCAGAGACAGCAGCAAGTGTTGAGGTTGTTTCTGTTTTTGTGGTCGCATCGTAATATGCAATAGAGCTTGCATTGTATTAACTTAATACATGAAATTGGGTTGGCATTATCGGATAATAAAATATAGGTAAATTGCTTTTTAGGCGAGAGTGTGAGAAAGTAGCCATGTATGCCTATCAAGTATTAGTCGTAACTAGCCTCAATTCAATTGGCAGATAGATTAAATGAATTTAATAAATCTTGTGTTTATTGAACCGCCTTACTGTGCTTTTTGTCGTCATTTCTTGGTCACTTGATAGACAGCTTGCCATACAGAGTCATATAGTTGGCAGAGTCTTCTCTAAAAAGGTACTAGGATATTCCCTTGGGTCCTAGGCATTTGTCACTGGGACTCTAGTTAAACTTTATGGGCTGTGGACTGATTTTCAGGGAATGTATGAGGGTGTCTGTCTGTCTGTCTGTTCCCTTTTAATGGGTAACCTTTCAGTTGAATTGAAGGCTTAGGTGGCGAGTGAACATAAAGCAATAGACTGCCAAGCCTAGGCATTTGTCCATCCATACCCACTACTGTCATTCATCAAGTACTGAATACACACATAGAATAACATCGAATAGGCTGACAAATACTATATTATTCATACAAACTACCGATGTCATATCAACTGTAGCAACGGACGTGGCGGCATTACACAATAACCAGGGTAGCACGATCTCTATTGTCATAGAGGAAATCAATATATGAGTGATTATCTTTGAGGGGCTAGTAGCTTTTACTAGTAGGTCTGTTTCAATATGCATATTGGCCAGGCCTATATTATCATTGACAATATTAATTTAGCTCTTCAAAAATAACTACCAATGTGTAAAATGGACTTTTGTTGATAAAAAGCCCCAAACAACATAGGGCTTGCAAAGATCTAAAAGGTTAATGGCAGAGCAGCTTCTAATCGTTTCTCTGTTAAGAAATGGGAGGTGGGCTGAACTGGTATGGAGATCTAAAGCCCAAGGTCCGAGCTGCGATCCACCTGGGAAACAGCAGGATCGTGGATTTGGGCCACTGACCCATACCCCCTCAACATCATAACTTGGGCTTATTTTTCTAGACATCACAATGAAGATACTTGTCCGCACACAGAAGCACATACAAGAAGAAGAAGAAGAAGAAGAAGAAAAATATGAATATGAATTGGCATATAGATTTTCCATGACAAGATGTCAGTGAATGTTGGAAGTATGTTTGTGGATATTTGACCAGATTTGAATATAGTATTACTATGAACTAAATGGAAAAAGGAAATACAAATATAGCAAAAACTTTCTATTGGCCATCGTAGTTGGTGATAAATGGGTGTGTGTGTGTGTGAATTGAAACGCAGTTGACTAACGATAGCGCCAGACAATGACCAACTTTCTCTGTCTTGTCTGGACTTGTTTGGCTGACTTTTTCCTCTTGTTAATCATAGTATCCCTTTTGTTTTTTGATTTACACGCTCGTGTTCTAAAGAGAAGGATAAATTTTTCTAGTGTGGCTGGTTAGGAGTGGCTACTAGCTTGGTGCCTGTTTGTTCCCTTTCCTTTTGAGTACATGCAGCAGAAATGGGAGCTGGTTAGATGTTTGATTGAGTGAAATATCGATTGATTGGTAGACTTTATTTCGATGGAGAGGAATCGGCGGAAAAAACGAGTATCATTACTACTGAATTAAGTATACATGCATGGGTGAGTGTCTGTGTATGTGTGGATGGGCGAATAAACGGGTTTAACTAAATAGTACTTGTTTTTCTAGCTTTAACATTAATATAAGAACTATGTATGAAAATGTATGTGTATGTGTATGTGTATGTGTGTGTCAAAGAAAATGAATGAATATGATATCTGTATTACTACTCTTTTTAATTTACCCAATTTTTTTCTCATTTTTCTAGCTTTTAAAGTATACCAGCTTGTTTGGCTTACTTTGTGGTGTGACTGTGATTAGCATAGGCTAAGGCTGTTGTAAATAGCAAGTTCTACCCTTCCAGAGGGTGGTTCCACCTTTTGGCACAGTGGTTTATAACAAAATCAAGTTTAGGGAAAAGCGAAATATTTGAACATAATATTTGCATGAAAATACATTGTTGTTCTTTGTGTAAGGAAGGGTAAAAATATATGTTCCTTTAGTTTGCGAATCTGTCATTCGGAAGTGTGAACACATACACATATTCATTCATGCCTGTATGTTCGTTCTTGGCACTCTCTTTGAATGGAGATGCTCGGCTGGATTTTTCAAGGAAGGCTAACCTGAAATGCCACAATGCAAACCCACGAATATTGGTTTTTCGGGTATTAAAATTGTATTAATAATAGAAAAGCTAAATTTAGTTCATAAACACAAAGGCCAAGCTGGAATCAAAGAGGATCTCACACCATTACAGCTACTTTTACTACCAGTATCAATTATAAGCTTAACCACGGCAATAGGCGTAGTGGTAACAGCAGAAATTGGTTCCTGTAAATGTGGGAAATAATTTTTGAAGGGTATCTCTTTTGGTGACCAAAGATTATAGGGGCAATCACAGCCAAGTTGTTGCCCAGTTTTACTAATAAATATTCTCCCTTCAAAAATAGCCTCCCATGTGTTTGTGGGGTAGCGGCTATTTGCAAATCAATACAGCAAAATAAAAACAAATATCGGTTAAAAAATCTTTTTTATATTGGACCCTAATACGGGTTTTTATAGCATTTTACTCTAAAGCCATTGGGTACCAGTTCAAATGGCGCTGACGGTGATGGTGATGGGTGTGTGCGCGCGGTCACTAGCAACATGATCTTATCCAGTTGTCGTTTATCACGGTGAATTGGTTTGTGGTTACTTGTTGGTTATTCGGATACAAACAGCCACTGCATAAAAATCGCCGAACTCATATTCATCATCATCATCATCGCCATTATACATAGTTTTATTTATGATAGGTCACATCCATAAATATAACTGTTTGAGGGTAAATCCGGTTTTCAGGACAAGCAGCATCAGGGCCCTTTCAAAGAGACAAGGGGCTATGCTGATGGCAAGGATTAAGACCGAAGGTTCCTGAACATGATTGGGTGAATAAGTACATATACATTTAGCTGCCGACACTATTGATAGAACCTTTGATTATTATAATATATATATATATATATATTGTTTAAATATGCTTTTCTTTTGTTGTCGCTCCACTCTCAACATGTTAGAGCAAAACAAAATAATACAGCATAGTAGTATTCCAAATAATATGAGCTTTTTGGCTAGTCTATTCTGTAGCAATAGTATCTACTGTTACTGAATGTATTCCTATTATCGTGAGGTATATGGTTGGATTTCTAAACAACCGGCAATCTGTTCTAGATTTTCTTTTACAATCTACCTCCCCCCCCAGATTTTTACGCAAACACAAGAAAGTAAGCAAGAGATGTGTATAGAGAACCTCTTTGTGAAGATTGTAGTGTCTGTGGATCAATATCGAGCCAACGAGATCTCTCACCATGATCTTCGTAAAAATGATGATTCACAATAAGCAAGGTTCGGCTTTTTCTAGTAAATGACATGCGATTTACCTGGTCAATAAAGCCAATTCGTCCTGTGAAATACAGACAATCTATCTTAGATCTTGATATGAGTAAGTCAATGGAGGTTAGGCTGAGAGGTTAAATACTAGCCATGTGCCGATGGTCCAAGGTCCAAAAATCGATTCATTATTGCTATAAACAACACAATAATGAAAAATGCTTTGGGCTGGACCTGCGCGTATTGGATTATTGTAATATTAAACAGTTAGTAATCAAGTGCGCGTTTAATATATCAACCAAGTAGTAATTTAAACCTGTATTGTGTAAATTTAAAAAAGTTGGTTTTATTTAAACTTATATTAACGATTAACAGCGATAAATACAATGGTTATATTGTTATTTGAACCAAATAATATTCTAGTCCACTACCTCCACGCCTTTAAGCCCTTGTCTTCCTCGCTCTCGCTCTCTCTGTCTCTTTATTCCTTCATGGCTGATCTACATTTTTAATATGCACTTGGCTTTGTTTCTTTCTTTGTTAATTGCCTGTTTGGTTTGCTTTCATTGTTCTTTTATAATGTGACACAGGCCCATACATATACTGATATGTGTGTGGTTCCCAACTCAGTAAATCATGCTTGGTATGAATGTCTGATTTGTCCTTTGGTTGCAATATGTTGCAAAATTGTCCTTTGGTACTCAAATGATCAACACTAACTCACACATGCGCACATACATCCATACACATTTGATAGCCAAGCATGAAAAGCCTATTGATAAATACACGACATGGGCAGGCATCATGCATTCCAAAGGAGATGGTCGTAGTAATAAAAGCAATACTAAGAGTAATCAAAGCAGTGGCGATGTATGTGTATGTGAGTATGTTTTGTACAAGATGGTCCAGGTTAAAGCTATGTCATCAAATAGGATTGTAGTTTTTCTAAGTATATCTTGTAAAGTATGACTATTAATTGTATGTGCGCGCTAGAGAGAGAGAGAGAGAGAGAGAGAACATGGAGCTTTGAATATCATGCATTATCTGCAATCAATTATTTCCTTGTCTTTGTGTTTTGTACATCATTCTTTGATTTCTTGGTTATGCATTAACATTCAATCAGGTTATTTCGTTGAATTCGTCCATGCTGCTGTATTATACCGGAATGTAGATACCAGGGTACAAACCCAGGGTGGGGCATATCGGATGTACCACCCATTACTCTCCCTTCCAATTTCATATATCAGATACCTGTTTATTATATATAACCTATATAAAGAGAAAGTTGATGGTGGATCTTGAAAGTTGTTTTATATTGGCTGTTGTGGTATCGGGTTGACTTGGAAAATCGTCACAAAGATATTAGGTCTTTATATTTGGCTTTTAAAGTGAACCTCTTTGTAATTTTTCTACTTTAAATGCTGGTGTTGTTATTGTTGCGTTTAAAAGCATCTGTATAGAAAATAAAATAGGCGCAAATTAGCTATATTGCCCCCAATTTTGTAATTCAAGCAATAATACCCATTATTGCCACCATGGTTGGTAGCAATGGAGGCGCAAATTTGGTAGCAGAACCCAATCCACACACTTTGGCCACAATAAACGAAATTAAAGACATGGCAAGACCATTTTTTCTATATCATTTTCTGGATTTTATGTGAAATGCAAATTAAAGATGTATGGCGCTATGGGTTTTTCCTGACCTGGGTCCATCATAATCTTGTGTATTTATATATGGTCAAGGTTCACAAAGCCTTAGGCAAAATGGGTCTTCAGGAGCTGCATAAAACATGGCTGATGATTGGGTCAAAGTCTGATGAGGGCCCACCATTTCTGTCTACTACCATAGATTCGATCCCTAGTGGAAATCATCCCCATATGGGCAATAATTTTTGGAGGGTGAATGATTATAGGCGCAATCACAGCCAAATGAGTGATCATTATCATTTATTAGCAAATGACCACCCTTCAAAAATAACCATCCATATGCATGATTTTTACATGGAGTTTTTAGAGACAATTGTGGTGGACATACATACACACATCATGTATGGCTGGTTGAACGTCTCCACATGTATTGTTCTATTTTGCCTCTTTGAAACTGATAAGACATGGTTTCTCTTATTGTATTTGCATTAATCATGAATCCAAACACACGCACTATCTTTCCTACCTTCCTTCCTTCCTTCCTTCCTTCCTTCTTTCTTTCTTTCTTTCTTTCTTTCTTTCTTTCTTTCTTTCTTTCTTTCTTTCTTTCTTCTCCCCTGATTTGGTAGATCCAGTCTTTTTAATCATCTGATGTTATTCCAAACATTTCATCTTCTTTAGACGCACAAGGAGTTGTCTCTGTGTTTCATTTCATTTAAATATTTTATTAATTTAGAAGGATCAGTATTAGCATTGTACCCAAGTTTTTTTATTGGCGGAAATTGTTATTACCGAATTGTTGACTAAAAATGTTTTTTCCCATTCGTATTATATATATTAGTTTTTATTTTTGAAATTGCCATTTTTTCTACTATTGTATAGTAATAGTAGTAGAAGTAGTGGTGGTAGTGTATATTAATGGATTTATAGAAATATTAGATTGCAATGATATTTTATATCATTTCTCTTTTTATGTGAATGATAGGTTGGTAGATGAGTTAACTCCTGGTTTGCGCGTGTGTTGGAAAGTTAATTTAATAAATGTATACGTTCAGTTATATTTTTCCAAGCTTAGATAGGCACAAACTCTCTTCTTTACTGCTATAACTATTTTTGGGAAAGAGGATACCGAGAGACTTGAAATGTATATAATAGAGAAAAATTTGTATAATTATGAACATGAATATTGCGGAAATTTACTAGTTATCAGGCATGAAATAGGCTGAAGCAGGTCC
Source organism: Mycoemilia scoparia (assembly GCA_027575805.1). Taxonomy (NCBI): domain Eukaryota; kingdom Fungi; phylum Kickxellomycota; class Kickxellomycetes; order Kickxellales; family Kickxellaceae; genus Mycoemilia; species Mycoemilia scoparia. The sequence goes on along the minus strand of JANBPU010000226.1, from coordinate 5,934 downwards.
CCTCATATCTTGGCTCAATCACCAGACAGCCCATATACAATTCCTGGGGGGGAGGACCCATTTTGCCTAATGTGGTGTGAAATCTGACTACATTATCGGCTGTTTTTTGTCTTTTTGATTTGTCTTTTTCCAAAGATTTTTGCATGGTAATTTAAACAGAAATCGAGTCTTTGTTATGCAGCAATATGCACTTGAAATATATGTCACTGCTCACATACATGCATATCTGTGTGTATAAATGGGGGGATATTAGGTAGTCATCTTATCAGAGCATGTTGAAGACCATCCTGTCTGTCAATATGCAATCAAGGCTTTGATATTAAATGTCATTTTTGGCATTTTCTTTAAAGAATTATCTACACATGTGTTGGATTTCAAAGAAACTTTCGGGTCCCTTTTGTGTTTTATCATGGCCAAATTAGTCGAGAGTCATTTTGTTTTTGGCTTGCTGTTGTGCTTTTTGTCTGCCTGTCCCTGAGTTCGTCGTTTGTTTGAAGTGTCTGATGTTTTTCTATCAAAGTATTATATGCGGATATCATATTTTTGGTCCCCCATTTTATTTCATTTCTTTTGGCGCTTCTTTGTTATTACAAAATTATAAATTTACTAATAAAGATGACTTTGGGAAATTTATCTTTGACTTTATTCAGTTGTGAATCCACACTTACTGATATTGGTGCAGAGGTTCATGTGTAATATTTCTAAATATAAATTTTGCAAATGAGCTTGGTGGCTATAGAGTAATATTATACGAGCAATTATTTTTGAAGGGTGACCATCTGCTAGCAAATGCTCATCATACATTTGGCTGTGGTTGCTTCTATAATCGTTGGCTACCAAAATGAGGTACCCTTCAAAAACTATTTGATCCATTTGGGAAGATTTCGCTAGTGATAAAATCTATGGTGGGCAGAGGTGGATCCTCATCAAATTTCGGCTCAATCGTCAGCTATTTTATATGCAACTACTACTCCTGGGGACCCATTCCTCCCTCCAAGACCTTGTGAAGTACAAACATTTAGTATTCTTGCACATTATGTTAGAGTTTAATAATTATCTATTACTCAATTTATTCTACTTAGTGTAAATTATGTTATATCAATAAAATAAAATAAGGCCCTTTCTTGTATAGTGATATATACTCAACAAAAGGGATAGAGACCAAAACAAATCAACAGATAAAGAAACGACTTTGGAGTAGCATACCAAGACCAATTCTATACTACAAAATAAAAGCAAGTGAAGTAAGGCAAATTTTATATTATAATAATAGCTATGCCAATAGCCATTACAAGTGATAGTTAGTAATATGGCCGGAGAATTCACAAGGTTTTAGGCAAAATGGGTCCCCAGGAGTAATTACATACAAAATAGCTGATGATTGGGACAAAACCCAAGGGTCAATTTCTGCCTACCACAAGATTCGAATCCAAGTGAAATCTTACCACATGCACCCACACATTGATTTCAATTTTAATGGCCTGTTATCACACGGGTTAACCACAAGAAACCAGACATCTCAATAGCCAACACAAATATAGCACTCAAATACGACCACATCAAAATTTCTGCTGACTCTTGTTCCATCATACCCAAGCTCTGTGTAATCATAATTAGATTTACAGCAGGCGGGCATGCACTTAGAATCAAAAGTACCAATAACAAGATAGGATCGCTGGAGAACTGCTCAAGAATAGTCGATGCGGGCCATAAGTACTTTGTCAAAACAAGACATACGACAGCAAATGTGGGAACAACCAAGTATCTGCCGATTAGGATAATTGCAATACCAACTGTGCGGTCGCGTTTCGTAACAATGACCTTAGTATCAGTAGTGCTAGTAATGGAAGCAGCCGTAATACTACCGGCCTTTTTTGTTTTGGTAAAAGATCTCAGATGATGATGGCCGCCACACATAGCAGTAGTGGCTGTTGAAGGTGGCAGTTGTGACATTACATCTAGTGGAGTTTGTTCGCCAGAATTGTTGAGAGATAGACCCTGGGTGCAAACCGCAGAAGTGCTGGGAGAGTGAGCGGCGGTATTGGATTCGGCTGGAGATGCAACGATAACAGACTGGTAATTCTGGGTCTCTTCGTTGTAGCACCTTTCTTTATCATTGCTGCCTTCGTCCGTAGGTAAGCCGAGCTGGGCACCAAGAGTTATGATTGTTACTGGAATGGCAGTGTCGCTAATCATGTTCAGTGCAGCCCACAAGGAATGGAATGGCGATGTACGGTCACTAACCAGGTGCTGGAGTGGAGGTATGGCGATGACTACCAATCCAAGAAGCAAACAAAAGATGGGCGGCGAAAGCAGCATTTCAATTGTTCCCTTTACACAGCTCGCAATGGAAGATTTCAAGCCTGAAAGACAGCTGTAATACGAATGGTGGGGGGTTGATTGGCTATATATCCATCTTCCTTCTCTCACATTAGTGCCAGTAGCAGCCGATGGAGTAGTAGTAAATCCGGGAGCATAGCTCAACAATGGCGAAGATTCCGTCTGATTAGCTTCGCAGTTATTGTCCTGCCCAAAAGTCATTGCTGCAGCAGTAGCCTCTTCTTCAACAGACGAAGTGATGGAGGCGGCAGACGAGGATGGTCTGGAAGGTGGCTGAAGCCACACCATACCCAGACTCCATCTCATAATATTGTTAACCAAACCAAAGACAACCGCATAGGTGATGCCTCTCAACCCCAATGCCTCTGGAGTATCGTTTTCATCTCTCAGCAAGAAGCTTGAGCTTGGGCTGGTAGCGATACTGTAGATTAAGGCGTATGGGAGAGTATTACAGTTATTGAACATGACAGAGACCTCGACCAGCCGGCTATAGAAGTAGCCTAGCTTGAACTTTTTGGCCATCGACCAGGCGAATCCCAAACCGACGGCTGTATATATCATGTACGTTAGAGGCTCTATCCACAGCCTCATCAACATGGCCAAATTAGCGCTCTGAACAATCTTTGTGAATAGCAAGCATGGGGTCAAGATCTTTAGATTTAATGAGGATATTTCTCGAATGGACTTTTGGCTTAATGCGCCATGTTTGGTAAGGTAGTATCCAGGTAGTGCGACCAAAACTGTCTCTACCACTGCCTATATATATATATATACATATATCGAGAGAGAGTCCAAGTAGGATAACAAATATTAGTATTAAGCGTTGTTAGGTCTGTGCACTCGCGTGTACATGTGCTTGTTTGTATGTGTGGGTACAAACTTGTGTTTAAATATAGGAATTATATATGTATTTGTAAAATAGTCATAAGGCATAGTGTAAGCTATGATTGCGCCATAGGTACATAAGTTTCATAATGATTGCGCTACCAACCTACCTGTGCAGCGGTGAGGAAATAAGAGAGGTCGATCATTTCTGAGAGCAAAATGGGCGCTTTTGGGCTACGGTGGCTTAAAGAAATAGTATTAAAGCGATTTTATAAATTATAAGCCAAGAAAAGGTAAAGACGAAGCAAAAAAGAACTAAAGAATATATGCTCAGCTATAAGACAAGAAAACTTGGGGAAGTGCTGAGTTAATACGGATAATAATTTTTGAAGGGTACCCTTTTGGTGGCCAGCGATTACAGGGGGTGATCACAGCTTACTAGCGTCAAATGGCCACCCTTCAAAAACAATCACCCACATTCAAAGGGGTATGATAAAGGATCGAATGGAAAAGGCAGTGGTCTAGAAGAAGGCAATAAATGGCAGAGTAGATGTACAACCACTCACATCTGTCCACCCTCTCCACCACCAGCCCACAGCAACAATATATGCCGCTGCTGCTTCTAACTTTTATAAACAATCCCCAGCGTCACAACACATGGAATATGTGTGAGTGAATTTCGCACTGTCGCTAAACGGATCCAATTGTTTCCAACAATTTCCGGAAAACTATCAGCATGGGTTCGTTTTTTGGGTACTGCGTGAGGTAATAGAGCGATTTGAGTAAAATGAAACCATCTTGTGATCCTCCTATAATACATTTACATTAAAACGCGGACCAATAGTTTCAGGCATAGTGGTGGCATTTCCGTGACAATTGGGCTAAAATAGTGCGGCATTCGGCTGTGTGATCTAATTTACTCCCAACTCTCCCAGCATGCCTTTGCTCAAATGATCGTCTATCAAATATCATCCAAATTCTACTGGATACATACGCGCGTCTTTGCTTATTATCAAAGGAGCAGAAAAGCAATAGCATCATCAGTATTATTTATACAGCAGCCGCATGCATACATACATACATACGCCCTTTTAGCTAGCAAAATAACTTGTCTTCACCCTTGCTTGGTTTAAAATATCCAGCCCCAAAAGTTTTACATAGAAGTATGGGGAGTATCAAAAACAGGGTGAATCCTTTAAAACACTGCCCAGATTTGTGGCTGTGAAACTGGTCAGATTCCACAGCCCTTTGGACAGAAGCGGAGGGTCCGTAGGAGTTGCCAATGAATTGGCGCTCATTAGTGTGCCAAAACTGAGAAACAGCTTCTGTCTACTACTATACACCTGATCCTAAGTCAAGGCTGACCAAATACTGATGATAAATAGTGCCACTCAGTAGTATTAAAAAACAAAACAAGCTGGGGGAGCAGCAACCCCAATTGATTGTCGCTGTATATTTCGATAAAGCCACACTTGCCATTTATTGCTTTCAGAATTCAGAGTTGCCAAAGTTGATGAAATAGATGTCTAGCCTTCTGGCCGAATGTGTACCTCTGCCCATTCTCAAACTTGTTTGATAATTCGGCCATTTAATTGCTCCTTACAGATAGAGACCAGGGAATATCATAGACAAAACCCCAACTTGCGATTGATTAAATAGATGCATAGAAAGCATTCAAGAATAGCTGGCTGGGTCTGAATAAAGAAGGTCTTTACAGTCATCATTAGGTTATACAGTGCCGATCAATTACCACACCTCAGTAGTTCTTTTACTAAATTGATCGAATGGGTAGTTGTTTTTGAAGGGTTAGTCATTCCTTTGGCTGTAGTTGTCCCTTAGCGGCTGGCCACCAAAAGGCACCCTTTATAGCAAAGGAGACCCACATATATAAGCATGCATACATGTATATGACTTGTACTGCTTGCTAAATGAATAGATGAGCCAAACTCAGGGCCATGTGCTGATGCGTGTTCCCGAGCCAATACACACAAGCATATCACCAGAGCGCTCATGAAGTTCAACCCAACCAAGATCTTGGTTGCTGTATGTTTTGGTTATCAACGCAACATTACTAACTAATGAATCGATACCCGAATCAATGATTGACGATTGACATGTATTACCTTAGTAAATCCCGCTTTATTAATTACCTATTTTCGCCCCAGCCATCTTCATTTTGCTTCTCCATACTATTATTATTATTATTGTTATGTTTTCTAGCAGCACAGGCTAATGATCTGGGCTATCATCACGGATATGTTTTAATATTCCATAAGGGTCGTATTACAGTATTGTGGTGGCCTTTCAATGGATTTGAGTAGCAGGCGCTCATTGTGTTGAAGAATTCAGTATTGCATTTGTATAATAAAATTGCTGCTATGGCATATCTTGTGACAATATTATTAATAAATCGGACGAACCTATTCATTGATGGATTGGTTTGTGGCTCTCGGATAAGATGTGCTTGGTGTTTGGATCAAACATGAAATCCAGCATTAGCAGTGGTAGTGGTAGTAAGTAGTATTGTACTCTAGGACTTTAATGGAGTGTTGGTACACATAGATAGATATCGTCTGGCTCATACAGAAACAAAAGAGAGAGAGAGAGATAATCAAAAGATTTATAAACACATGAATATGATTTCTCATTTGTTCTAAAAATAATTATATTGATTCTGTTATTTTTAAAATTTCTGAATTGCGACCATACAAACGAGAAAATGTCGGTTCCCGTCCGATCACCGTAACCAAGCACGTTATGGCCAGGAGA
>JANBPU010000225.1:0-26070 GCA_027575805.1 Mycoemilia scoparia | reverse complement strand
CGATCCTAAAGATGGCAGCAGCAGCAGTAGCAGTGATATTGACGAATCGGAATTTCGGGATCTCGTAGACTGGAGATAACAAAAATATTTACTTTCTAATAACACCATTGTATAATATAAGCACTTATATCTTTTCTTGGCTGGCGATAAGAATTAATGGTTAGTCTTGGGATTTCTCGATTATTGATAAAAAGTACATGCATACATACATGTATTTTTAAATAGTTTCAATTGCTAATAGCTTAAATCAATATCTCCCTCCTTAAAATTTCAATTAGAAAATAAAACCTAATAATGGATACTTTTAAGCATATTTAGTAGTGGTTAGGATCTAAGTCTCCCACCTCACTTCCTACTTCCAAGATTAGGTAGTCATCAACGGTAACATTACATAACATGAACTATGGCCAACCAATAAAACAACCACCCCACATATACAAATTATTTTATTAAGCCCATAATCACACACGACTGTTCAGATCAAAGTTAAACAACAGGGTTGAGTAAACGTCATGGGCTGTCCAGAGTATTCTTTTTTAAACCAAAGAATATTTATATTAATACTTAAACGTAAAATAGTGTCTAGACGCAAACTCGCTCACCATTAATCACAGTATCATTCTCTACTTCCCTTTTTTGCATAATAGCCTTTACTAATTATTCTATACTTGGCTATATATGATTTTTTATCTTTAAACATTTCTACTTTTTCTCTCCACAATCTCTCGCACTCACAAAAATACAAATATTGGTATATAAAAGATGTCTTCATCAAAGTTCAAAGCTTTTCAACACACTATGCCCGCCAGTGCATCTTTAAATCCTCCCACTACGCCACTTGCTACCAACACAAGTGATATATCTTATAACGAACCCGAAAACTTTTTGGAAATTGAAGTTCGAAATCCGAAAACACATGAAGTTAATAATAAGAAAAAGTTTACCGACTATGAAATTGTTTGCAGGGTAAGTACTATTAATAATTATATTTATAGTGATTTCTGGGGTAGTTTTTATTATTGTTTGGAAAGAGATTATATATATGGGTGATAATCTTTGAAACCAGCATTAAATCTAAAAAACTTTTGATTTATTGGTTGTTTTGTAGACTAATATTCCAGCATTCAAGTACAAAAACTCAAGTGTTAGAAGAAGATATAGTGATTTCGAATGGTTCAGAGATGCTCTTGAACAAGAAACAAACCGAGTAAATATTCCTCTTTTGCCCGGAAAAGTGTTTGTCAATAGGTTTGTTGACGAGGTTATTGAAATTCGACGCGAAGGCTTGGAGAGATTTTTGCAAATGTAAGTAGTTTTCATGACCAAGACTTTATCCATCACCACTCCTATATTGTATAATTGCTTTGGCAATGTAGTGTAATTAAATATATAATGAAGTGCTTATTTGCTGGCTATTATACATTTATAGTGTTGCGGGTCATCCTTTACTACAAACTGGTAGCAAGGTTTTGGTCCCTTTTATACAAGACCCCAACTTTGATAAAGAAAGCTACAGTCTCTGAAATTAACAAAAGCTATAAACAGATACACAGTCACTCTCGCTCATACACACGTATATGAAGATTTATACTCTATGTTCTTCTCTTGTTTTCTTTTGGTATACTTCTTGTTAGTTTTTGCCCTAGTTTTCCATAAATTTATGATTCATATGGGTAGCTATTTTTGAAGGGTGAATGTTTAATAGTAAAACTGGACATTCATTTGGCTGCAATTGCCCTTTTAATCGTTGGCCACCGAAAGGTACCCTTCAAAAATTATGATCCATATTGATTTATTCGTAAATCATTGCATCACTATTACTTTTCACCTTACTAAACTTTTGATCGCTAATTCAAATTATTATTGTTGTTCCGACTTTTCATATCCTTTCTCGTTTCAAATAAATGGAAAAATCTCTTTCAAAAGAAAACCAGAATGATTCCTTAGATATTGCTGGTATTCAGTAGAATCCTAGCTAAAAAATATGGCTAGTGGGGCAATGCACAAAGAATATTCGGCTATTAATCTGCCCACCTTTTATGGCGAGCCTCTAAAATCATTTTTTTACATAGACGTGTCCAGTCAAACTACTGTAAAAATGTAAAGATGGACCTGTAGCATGGTAGATGCCATTAATACATAGCAACAGAAACAATAATAATGGTGATAACAATAATTCTGTCTAAAAATAGTGTCAAGTTTAAACTTTTTCAATAGTTAACAATAATATATATTATAGCACCAAACATAAATATCTACAAAAACTAAATAACCAGATAATCATATTTCACAAGACCTTAGGCAAAATGGGTCGCCAGGAATTGCATAGAAAATGGCTCACGATTGGGCCAAAATCTTATGAGGGCCAATTTTTGCCCACCATAGAGGTTCAATCAATAATGAAATCTACCCATATTATTAATCTATTATTGGCTTTTTTGTTTTGACATTTATCTTTGTAATATGGTTAACTGGCTCAATATACTACTTTAATTTGTTAAAATGAGTACCCCATTGGAAATGGCTTTGATTGTGATTAAATATCAAAAGTAACTATCAGTATCTCCAATATTGAGCCAGATTGCATATTAGCCAGTATAATAATACTATTATGCTGGCAGGGCTCTTATCTTGGATGTAATAAATGGAACCAAATAACCAGGTCATAAATCATCATTATTTACAGATTCTCTCAACAAAGAGCAAACAGGCAGATGTTAAGAAAGCTGACTCATATGTTTGGTGTTTTTGGCCTGGATCCTGATAAGCATTGCTGGTATATCATCATAGATAATCACAGTCCTTGCTTGGACAGGATTGTGCAGACTATCTACATTCAACCTGCAAGGTAGTGGATGTCCTTTAGTATCAGCCAGGGAAAATATGTAGCCATATGGGTAGCTATTTTCGAAGGGTAGCCATTTGCTAACAGGCTGTGATCACTCATTTGGCTGTGTTTTCCCCTATAATCGTTGGCCACCAAAAGTCACCCTTCGAAAATTATGATCCATATTGTAAAAATATTTTGTTTCATTATTTCATCTGCCTTTCATTTTTATTACCATTACTGCTACTGTGCTGCCTTACATCTGCTTATATATGTGGGTTTGCAGTAGTTTTAAAATATATATTTTTATAAAACTAGCTAAACTAAAATAATAATGTTAATTATTATAGTTAGTATTCAACTATAGAGTTATTTTACCCATAAGTTTTATTAGTTTAATAGGCCTTTATTAAAAGTAGTAATTGACTTAAAATAAAATAATATCTTTCTCTCTAACTTAAATAGATATTACTTTCTTGACATTTTATTATCTATTAAATATGGTATTAATGCCCGAATCAGATACCATGAGCAATGAAGAACAGACACAAACTAGTTTGTTAGTACAACAACAGCTAAGCTATTTAGTAGTTGAACCCAAGGATGGAAAGGAAACAGCCCAAGTTGGAACCTGGTTAAAAGCTATAAAGCTAAAGTTTGAAACCTTACACATTCCTAAAGAGGAGTGGGTTAAATATGCCCGGGTAAAACTCCCAGATTCTCTTATGGTCAAATACGAAGAATGGAGGGTATTGAATGGGAAAACTAATTATGATTGGGAGGCATTTGAAGTGTTCCTCTACCAATACTTTGTGAGTTTTATTAGGGAGGTAGAGGCATACCAGGAGTGGCATGATATCCCAATGCCTAAAACCCTAGAAGAGTTTGACTCCTTTCTTGGGAGTTATAATAGCCTTGGTAGACAAGCTAATCTGGATACAAAATCGAAATTCTTTGCTATGGAACTAATCTTTCGCCTCCCCGATGGAGTTGTCAACTGGATGATAAGTTCATCTACTCCAGAGAAATCAATAACCTATGAACAAGTTGTAGCAGATGCTTGTACTTACTTCTTACTAGAGGCATCGAGAAACCAGCTCCCACAAACTATGGAATGGAGTTATCCTGCAAAACCTGCTAATAATTAGGTAAATTTTAGTTATATAGTTGTTTTATCCTGTTTTTCCCTGTTGATAATTTCTGTAGATTTTTAACCCTTTTATTATATTACTTTATAATAAAATTAAGTCTCACAGAATCTCCTTATTCTTTTTAAGCTTTTTAGAATCTTATACCTTGTGGTTTGGTCTTGAGCTGTTGTTTGATATGACCCTATAGATGCTCAGTTAGATTGAGGTCTGGAGACTATGCTGGCCATTTCATTATTTAGATTTTATTTGCTAAAAACTATTCCAAGATTCATTTTGCTTTATGGCATAATATACTATTTTATTGAAATATTATCTTATGCTTATCTAGTTAATCCTAATTAATTATTTCTATTGGCTCTTTATTTGTAAATATTCCCAAACATCTTAGCATTAATGCTGTTAGGCCATAGCCAACATGTACTGTGGTATTTTAAAAACTGTAGGTCAAAACTATTTAGAATGATTCAGAATCATTCTGATCAACTCCTGGTTGACCAGGGTAATCTTGAATCAATCAGAATTCTAACATAAGGATCTTAACCCTCACATCACTTTTATTAGTTTAGTTTTGATTGATGAAGACTTTTGATTTATCTTCATCATCCCTTTTAATAATTATACTTTTATTTATTTAAGAATAAAGTTGTAGTTGAAAAGATTTGAAGAACTATATTTATTAAAGTAATTTACTTATTTGAAACCATTCTTCCCTGTCTATAGTCATTCTGGACAAAATACTATTTTATACTTTTCCTTGCTATTGTTCAAAGTCATTCTGAATAATTATTTCCTGTTTTGTTTTCCTTGCACCCATGTGCTTTTATTCCTTCCTGTTCTGAATGAGTCTGAATTATTCTGAATTAAAGTTTTTTAGAAACAACTTTTCCAGACATTTGAGGTTTGTTCTGAATGACCCTGGTATGTCAAATAGTCTTCTGATCAGCTAATATTGTTTGTTTTTAGGGGGGGAGCATATGAGCAATAATTTTTGAAGGGTAAATTTTGGTGACTACTGATTAAAGGCATAATCACCACAAAATGGGTATCCAGTTTTACTACTAGTAAACTTTTACCCTTCAAAAATTATTACCCATATTAGTGCTCTGCCCTAGAATATATGGGCAATAATTTTTGAAGGATGAAAGTTCACTAGTAAAACTGGACACCCATTTGGCTGTGATTCCCCTATAATCACTGGTCCCCAAAATTCACCCTTCAAAAATTATTGCCCATATAGTAGAGTCTCATCTAAAAGGATGCTAGTATGTTACCTTGGACACTAGCCAATCCCTGCTGAGACTCCAGCTAAAATACATGGGTTATGAGCTAGCTTGTAAGGAAAGTGTGGGGGGTATCTTACCTAATCCATTTTGGTAGAGAACTTGATATTTACAGAGTTTCGATTCATAGACTATATATTTTTCATTGTGGCTCCATAGAATAATATCGCCAGTGCTTTAATTAAGGCTATTTTTGTATCTATTCTTTTAGAGGAGATTCTGGTATATTAACAAGTAGGAGTAAAATGATTTGGAAAGAATAAAGGATTTATTGGTCCGATAGTCCAAATGGCTTGCTAAGTGCACGAGCGAATGATCTTTAAACTATAAACTCAGTGATGTTATATGGTGGTATATATTACAATGCGGGGGGTAGCAAGATGATTAATAAATTTATATATATTTGTGTATATGCGTGTGATGAAAGCTTGTTAATATGGATCATAATTTACAAGGCCTTAGGCAAAAAGAGCACCCAGGAGTCACATCTGTGAAGGCCTATGATCGAGCCAAGATCTGAGAACCCATTCTTGTCCATTTCACGCCTGATTCCTAGTGAAATGAAACAATATGGGTAAATATATCACGAAGGAGAGATTAGAAAAGGAGGGATTCGTGTGACGATCGTGGCCGTGGGCAGGAAGAGGATTGGAGAAATGGAGGAAGTCAAAATAGCGCTGGCCCTCTGGACTTTGGCTTGAAACCTTGCCACCAATGTGCTGGAACAAACCGAAGCAAATCATCTTCATCCCATATCGTATTGTGTTTCTCCGGATTCTGCCAGTACTCATGGACCATCTCTTCAAGCATATACCAGCGCCCCGTATCAGGCGATATGTCTTCTGGGTGGAGCACAGGAAACGTGGGGGCAAAAAACGATTCAGGATCAAGCCCAAGCCATCCCATTATTATGCTCAGAATATGGTTGGGCGGGAATGGGTTTCGACTATCCAGCGCCATCGGCGATAGGGTTGATGGGATCTCAAGGTTGTTGATTGTCATCGTGCTGCCATTTGTGATGGTGGCTAGTCGGGCCGCCATTGATCTGTTGGATTTTATATACGAAAGTGGCTCCATCCCCCTTCCTTCATTGGCCTCGCTGTTGCCATCACCACCACCGTTTCCTTGTGCTCCAGTGGCTGGACCATCATCCGTATCCACTAACATGCTGTCGCCACCACCAACATTGCTCTTCGAAATGCCCAGCTGGTCATTGCTCTCGCTGTTGGCTGGGCGGTGGTGACGTTGATCTCCTGCGCCATTATTGTTGCTGCCATTGCCAGACAGTGTGTTTGAAGAAAGCGACTCAAAGTTGCTATTGTTCTGCGATTTCGGTGAGTTTGTGGTTGGAGGTGGCCCTTGCAACCGTAGGTCTGGATCCAGTATTCCCTGTATTATCAGGTTCAGGAAAATATGTTGGAATTTGCGCCACGATGTTCTTCTAAAATACTGTAGCAACTCAAGAATATGCATCATCGCGCTCCACGATATGCTCGTATCGGGTGAATAGGCAAGATCGATATACACGCTTGCCGACTCTGCAATGGCAAAGGCTGCCCAAATACTATAGCCATACGTTCCTCCGGCCTTCTGGTGTGAACATGTGGCTAATCTGTGGATCTCGAATGCAGAATAGTAACACAAGTGTCGCGAGAACTCGAGAAATTTTTCATCAAATGCAAGACATGGAATATCCCTACTAAGCCGCAGTTCTGAAGGATGCAATAATAACTGACTAGATTTTGGCAAAGAGTCCCTGATTTGGAACGGGCCGTCAACTCTATATACAGCCCCAGGATCCCGGTTCAGTATCACAGCCATTGCTATTTTGTGTAAAAGTATCCGTGTGTAGAGCCAAATTAGGTGCATCATGGTTATCTCATCAATCATCGGGGTGTTGTGGAGCTGAGGCACTTCATCGAGGTTGTTGTAGTCAAGGATGAGCTGAGATGGCAAGTCGCTGTACCATTCAACCAGCCTATTGTCCAAGGCCAAGATTTCAGAAATGGATGGAATTTGGTGGTCGTGGAAATATTTCACAAGCATGTCATTAACGCACCCCTGGATTAGTATTAGCTTGGCTAAGCGTAGAGTGTAGTATGAAGAATTTGGCAGGTGCGTTGGTATTTTCCATCTAGTTTCGTAATTCTCCTTGCTGTGTTTAACCACTTCAATCTCTGCACCATAAAATAGCTCGTCTTGGTCTGGGAAGCGTGGAAACTCGCTGGGATACATTCTTGGCGTGAGGTCTCCCATGACTGTGGCAGCCAAGGAATCCCACATATAAGCACACCAGAATGTGCGAATAAGCGTCTCGTGTTGGAAATCGTACTCCTCTTCCCCAAAGCCCTTCCAAGGGTAAGAAGTCCCACGGAATATTATTGAGCGGACAGCACTAAAAATATGTTAAATTTATACACATACAATAGTGGTTATAGCCGAGAGTACACACACATATATGATCGCACGACTAGCATCATACAATATAAAATGGCACTTTGCATTGGCTCGCTCCCAGAAAAGCAGCGCAGCTCGGCAACAACAACAGCAGTGGACCAATCTCCAACCGCCATGCATCAAAAATACAGGAAGATTTCTAGATAAACTTACCGCAGCGCAAGAGCTGGTAAATAAAAATTCCATTACGAGTATGATATGCATAAATAAACAGAAGACGCACACACAAGGCACAGTTAAAAGATATTTTTAGATACCATGTAATAATGAATAAGCCGGCTCATAGAAAAAAGACTTTTTCCCTGAATACAGGGCAAATAGTATTTGCATCAACACACTTACATGTATGGTATTGCATTTGGGGAATTCGGCCAATACAGCCCTCATACATTGCCAGCCACAAAAGACCGACAATATTATCAAGACACACGTCCTCAATAGCGCTTTCAACATAAGACAGACTGCGTCTGTAAAACTGACGATGAAGATCGCTGTTTCCCTTGTTTTTTATCTCAATAGAATGTGTCGACAATAAGGCTATACAGGCCATGCTGTTTGTAATCAGAGGAGCCAAAGTCCCCGACTCGAACTTTGCCCATGAAATATGGTTATGGATGATGCACCAACGAGTTGTGTGCATAATTTTAAGAAAAGTGCTCAAAAGCTTTTTCATCTCGCTATCAGGAAGAAGAGGATCACTCTCAACTATCGGGTAATTTGGTGTTGGCTTTATATTGCCTGGATAATAATCTTGTGCTCTTTGCGGCTGTTGCTGTTGTTGTCTTTGCGTTTGTTGTTGTTGTGGTGGTGGTGGTGGTTGTGGAGGCAAGATGTGGACCTCTGTCATGCCACTACTCCTTTCTGACAATGGAAAAGTCCCGGCATAGCGTGAAGGAGTGCTGGGGTTAATTACACTGCCATTATTATTGTTGTTGTTGTTGCTAGTTATGATAGTATTTCCAGCACCTATAGATGTAGAAGCGGCTGCATTCACCATTGTGGAGCTTGCAGCGTGGTGCTTATGCTGCTGCCCGCCTTTGATTGTTGTTCCTGGTGGAATGTGCTGTGGTTGAGTTTGCCCAGGGTCATTGTGGTTTCCAATCAATGTTGAAGCTGCAGCCATCACGCCGGGTGAGAGTGCCGAAGATTTAGACAACCCTGGAGTTCCAGGTGCGTATAAAGAATTGCCATGATGCTGCGGCTGCTGTTGCTGATGGTGATGAGGCTGATGAAGATGATGCTGAATATGTGTGGTAGGAGCATTTACATCAAGCACCGAATTGGCAACAAAAGGCTGATGTTTCTTGGATAAAGGCTGGCCATTATTAATATTATTGGTATCGTGGATATCATAGCCATTATCATGACCATGAATGTATTGTGTGGGCGTGTGTGGTGTAGCAGAAGCAGCCGCACCTCCACCTCCACCATGCTGTTGCCACTGGAAGGGAGTTGATGAATGGTTTAAAGATGTGGTAGATTTTTGACCGACACTCGGAATAGACCCGCCAGTAACAGCGTTTGTCACATAGCCTCGAACATCAGGCCCTGTTGTTGGAATAGTAACGCCATTGACAGGGGTTCCAGGCATTTGGTGTAGGCCTCCTCCTCCCACGCTACTGCCACTACCACCACCCTCATTGTTACTGTCGTAGTCAATGTGTTTTTGTTGCTGGTGTCGCCTATGCTGTAACTGTTGCTGGTGATGATGGTGGGGGTTGGGGTGGTTTTCGTCAGTGGGCCGAATTCGCAATTTCCTAAATTTATTTTTTGCAGAGTCCGTGGACTTTGGTGTTTTGTAGCGAGCAGAGGGCCGGTAATAGCACTCAGCCTTGTGTCTTATGCAATTTGTACATGAAGGCTTATCGCCATCGCACTTGACCTTTCGCTTCCGGCACAATTCACATGTTCTCAGCAAAGGGATCTCTGGTGGTGGTGGCGACGACATTTCTTTAGGCTCCATCGCTGTTGGGCGTGAATATGGAGGCGAACTTCGCTGCCAGTTATTTCTATGAGGAGTGTTAATATATCCTCCACGGCTGTTGCTGTTTCTGCTATTGGCACTTCTACTACTATTACCAAAATTGTCAGAGCTGTATGTCGCTGATATATGGTTATTGGTAGCAGCAGCGGCGGCGGCAGTAGTAGTAGTAGTAGTAGAAGAAGAAGGATACCTGCTAGATTGAAACAGCGTAAAAGATGAGTTAGTATACAAGAGGTATTAAAAATGTGTTTATAAACAAGAGACAGCTAGAAAAGGGGTAACTTTGTAAAAGAGAAGGGAAGGAGAGGAGAAGTGATTTACAAGTATGATTGAAAATACTAGAACAATGGGTTGTCTTTAATATCAAAAGATGAGGAGAGAGAAGCACAAGAATCATAGAACACTCATAGAAGTAGGCAATAAAACACTGCAAGTAAATCCACAGAGAAATAAAATGAAGACAGATTGGAGATAAAGCGAAGCAGACCTAGAAAATCCAAATGGTGTGATAAAAATGAGAGTGGGTGGGAGAGGCCAAGCGGCAATTTGATTATTAACAAGCCGTGATGTTATCTTGAAACGCAGAGGAACATATAACCCCACTACTACTACTACAACTACAACAAAAGCCAAAAGGCAATCTGAGGGGCTGCGTGCGCAGGATGATGGTCAATGAGTGAGACAGTGGCCGAGACTTATCACCCCCAGTCGACAGTCTGTAGACAAGTTTTCGGGCAAGGAAACGGGAGGGGTAATAATCGGATCAGGCAGCGGTAGAGGAAAAACGGCAATGAGTGATGATGCGTGAGAACGTATGTTGAGCCAGAATAGAGAATAGTGGTACTAAGAGGAGGGTACTCAAAAACACAAGCGGAGAAGTGTTCCAACAACTGGCCGTAGGTATTCGGACTAGACAAAGCGAGTGAGCGAGGGTGACAACAGGAAGGAATCAACCATTGGAGCCGGTCAGTGTGCAGATTATATGGCAATATTCATGTAAGCCAGAGTGACCGATAGGCACCAAGTAGCCTAGTTGGCATGAATACAAATCCAAGGGTATGTGGCAGCAACGGCAACGAGATATGCCCCAATGGCAGGGGAGAGCCAAAATTACAAACAGAAGAAAGGAAGGGGCACATTCGCTAATGTGGCAAGACAATGCCTGGCAGGACAGAGAGAATAACAGGATGGAGCACCGAATAGGCCGAAAAGGGGTGGTGAAGCCACCACAACCATCACCACCACTAAGAACATCCGCTGTTGTTCTTGTCAGTAATGCAGAAATAATCATTCCACAGTAGTCGGGACAAAAGGAATGATGGCAGTGGTGTGATGCTCTAATTATTATAGTGCTAAAAGAGTTTTATTTATACACACACTCTCTCACAGCCATCGGTCCTCTTGGCAGTTTAAAACCTTTGTTCAGGTTGTGCTGTTTCTGGAGCAACATTAAAACAAACATGTGCTGCAGTCACGCTTTCACCAAAATATTTATTTATCTGTTTGAATCGGTCTGCTACTATCATGCTTGGAATCGCGACAAAGAGGGATTTAATTCCGTTTAAGGAGGCAGAAGCAGTGAGAGTGAGCGAGGAGATATATGTATATAACAGGAAGAATCCACAGTAAATCAAACCAGATTCGTAGAGAGAGAGACATGAACCATACAACTATAAACACCGAAGCAATATTACGGGCCAACCATACCGATGGTGATCGCCAAGTGTAATGGTGAGGGTGGTGGTTGTATCAGTGACAGTGGCACCAGTAGTAGCAGCAGCATGAACGGACATCGAACATGTGGACGTGTGTGTATGTAGCATACCAAGAACACAAATTCGAAAACATAAAGCATCTTTTTATCTATCTGCTGTCTATGAGTCAGGTCTTAACTAAAGAGAGTAGATGTGTGTGTGTGTGTGGGTGGGTGGGTGCATGTGTAGATAGGCAGTGCCCAAAAATAGGGAATACGAATAAGGGTTTTCGGAATATTCATGAAGCTTTGAGAAGGACTCAGAGGCCCAGCCCTCCTCCTCCTCCCTTCCCCCCTTTTCTCACTGAAAACCTTTAGCCGTTTCTTATTAGAGTGAGTGGGACCCTCTCGATACTACTGGCTCTTTCCCAATCACATGCACAGTCGTTACCAAAATCGCTCGCACATACACAAACCACACACTGGCATCAAAACTGAAAAGTCACCGAGGAAAAGTTATATGGTCATACAGAAAAATGCAGCAGTTCATCAGTCAATCATTGATCCCATCACACCCTCTCACACAACGCACGCACGCAGAGTCAACAACAAAATCGATAGGCCAAAAGGCCAAACTGCGTGGATTGATTTGTCCATTTCATTTACAAAGCCCGAAATACCGAAATCAGCCTTTCACATTGCCTGTCCGTTTTTCCACACATCCGCATTTATTATATCCCCACCCCATCTTATCTCTGTTCACACACACACACACATGGACACCCAAACTCTTTGTTAATATAACAACATGACCGGTATTATTATTGTTATTATTATCTGTCAAATGCTCTCTGTTGTCTGTTATAGTAGAGGTTTTGTTTGATGATGACAACGACAACGACAGTGACAGTAATAGTGAATGCCGGGTAATAAAAGTCTGCTGATAGATCAAGGGAATATATAAATTTTTCCAACTCCGAAGAGAGAGATAGATAAATATTCTATTATCTCTATCATCACATACCCAAATGTCAGCACGCCATATATGTGTGTGTGTATATATATATGTATGCACATCTTTCTAAGGCATTGTTGGTTTATGCACTTTTGTTTATGGTATATATATGATATATGCCGCCAATATTCTCTCCCACCGTTTCCCTCATATACAATCACAAATCCGCTGCCGTTGTCGGTTTTGTTGCAAAGCCGTGAGGACGCAATGTCTTTGGTAATGATGGTGTCTTGGCGGCAGTTTCATCATGGCTTGCTGTGACTGCTGTTTGGAGGTGTGTAAAGATGGAGTGATGGTAGTGGCTGTGGGTTGCTCTCCCAAAGGTGTGTTGTGTCATGTGGTGTTGTGAGATTTTGAGGGTTTGCTCAGCCTCTTCATAGAAGCACTGCTCCTGGTAGTAGTAATATTGGTGGCAATGGGGCTTATCGCTGTAAAGCAATGATCTCTCTTGAGGAAATATTAAAAGAATAGAGGGAAGTAAAGAGATGTAGAAAGGATCTTGTGGTGGAGTATTAAAGAGGCACTTACTTTTCTTGGTAGTAGTTTTGATACATTATATGCTATTCCAACTATAACAATAAATTAGTTGGTTGAATATATGCGTGCTATCTCTCTCTCTATATATATATATATATATAGAGAGAGAGATAGCACGCATATATTCAACCAACTAATTTATTGTTATAGTTGGAATAGCATATAATGTATCAAAACTACTACCAAGAAAAGTAAGTGCCTCTTTAATACTCCACCACAAGATCCTTTCTACATCTCTTTACTTCCCTCTATTCTTTTAATATTTCCTCAAGAGAGATCATTGCTTTACAGCGATAAGCCCCATTGCCACCAATATTACTACTACCAGGAGCAGTGCTTCTATGAAGAGGCTGAGCAAACCCTCAAAATCTCACAACACCACATGACACAACACACCTTTGGGAGAGCAACCCACAGCCACTACCATCACTCCATCTTTACACACCTCCAAACAGCAGTCACAGCAAGCCATGATGAAACTGCCGCCAAGACACCATCATTACCAAAGACATTGCGTCCTCACGGCTTTGCAACAAAACCGACAACGGCAGCGGATTTGTGATTGTATATGAGGGAAACGGTGGGAGAGAATATTGGCGGCATATATCATATATATACCATAAACAAAAGTGCATAAACCAACAATGCCTTAGAAAGATGTGCATACATATATATATACACACACACATATATGGCGTGCTGACATTTGGGTATGTGATGATAGAGATAATAGAATATTTATCTATCTCTCTCTTCGGAGTTGGAAAAATTTATATATTCCCTTGATCTATCAGCAGACTTTTATTACCCGGCATTCACTATTACTGTCACTGTCGTTGTCGTTGTCATCATCAAACAAAACCTCTACTATAACAGACAACAGAGAGCATTTGACAGATAATAATAACAATAATAATACCGGTCATGTTGTTATATTAACAAAGAGTTTGGGTGTCCATGTGTGTGTGTGTGTGAACAGAGATAAGATGGGGTGGGGATATAATAAATGCGGATGTGTGGAAAAACGGACAGGCAATGTGAAAGGCTGATTTCGGTATTTCGGGCTTTGTAAATGAAATGGACAAATCAATCCACGCAGTTTGGCCTTTTGGCCTATCGATTTTGTTGTTGACTCTGCGTGCGTGCGTTGTGTGAGAGGGTGTGATGGGATCAATGATTGACTGATGAACTGCTGCATTTTTCTGTATGACCATATAACTTTTCCTCGGTGACTTTTCAGTTTTGATGCCAGTGTGTGGTTTGTGTATGTGCGAGCGATTTTGGTAACGACTGTGCATGTGATTGGGAAAGAGCCAGTAGTATCGAGAGGGTCCCACTCACTCTAATAAGAAACGGCTAAAGGTTTTCAGTGAGAAAAGGGGGGAAGGGAGGAGGAGGAGGGCTGGGCCTCTGAGTCCTTCTCAAAGCTTCATGAATATTCCGAAAACCCTTATTCGTATTCCCTATTTTTGGGCACTGCCTATCTACACATGCACCCACCCACCCACACACACACACACATCTACTCTCTTTAGTTAAGACCTGACTCATAGACAGCAGATAGATAAAAAGATGCTTTATGTTTTCGAATTTGTGTTCTTGGTATGCTACATACACACACGTCCACATGTTCGATGTCCGTTCATGCTGCTGCTACTACTGGTGCCACTGTCACTGATACAACCACCACCCTCACCATTACACTTGGCGATCACCATCGGTATGGTTGGCCCGTAATATTGCTTCGGTGTTTATAGTTGTATGGTTCATGTCTCTCTCTCTACGAATCTGGTTTGATTTACTGTGGATTCTTCCTGTTATATACATATATCTCCTCGCTCACTCTCACTGCTTCTGCCTCCTTAAACGGAATTAAATCCCTCTTTGTCGCGATTCCAAGCATGATAGTAGCAGACCGATTCAAACAGATAAATAAATATTTTGGTGAAAGCGTGACTGCAGCACATGTTTGTTTTAATGTTGCTCCAGAAACAGCACAACCTGAACAAAGGTTTTAAACTGCCAAGAGGACCGATGGCTGTGAGAGAGTGTGTGTATAAATAAAACTCTTTTAGCACTATAATAATTAGAGCATCACACCACTGCCATCATTCCTTTTGTCCCGACTACTGTGGAATGATTATTTCTGCATTACTGACAAGAACAACAGCGGATGTTCTTAGTGGTGGTGATGGTTGTGGTGGCTTCACCACCCCTTTTCGGCCTATTCGGTGCTCCATCCTGTTATTCTCTCTGTCCTGCCAGGCATTGTCTTGCCACATTAGCGAATGTGCCCCTTCCTTTCTTCTGTTTGTAATTTTGGCTCTCCCCTGCCATTGGGGCATATCTCGTTGCCGTTGCTGCCACATACCCTTGGATTTGTATTCATGCCAACTAGGCTACTTGGTGCCTATCGGTCACTCTGGCTTACATGAATATTGCCATATAATCTGCACACTGACCGGCTCCAATGGTTGATTCCTTCCTGTTGTCACCCTCGCTCACTCGCTTTGTCTAGTCCGAATACCTACGGCCAGTTGTTGGAACACTTCTCCGCTTGTGTTTTTGAGTACCCTCCTCTTAGTACCACTATTCTCTATTCTGGCTCAACATACGTTCTCACGCATCATCACTCATTGCCGTTTTTCCTCTACCGCTGCCTGATCCGATTATTACCCCTCCCGTTTCCTTGCCCGAAAACTTGTCTACAGACTGTCGACTGGGGGTGATAAGTCTCGGCCACTGTCTCACTCATTGACCATCATCCTGCGCACGCAGCCCCTCAGATTGCCTTTTGGCTTTTGTTGTAGTTGTAGTAGTAGTAGTGGGGTTATATGTTCCTCTGCGTTTCAAGATAACATCACGGCTTGTTAATAATCAAATTGCCGCTTGGCCTCTCCCACCCACTCTCATTTTTATCACACCATTTGGATTTTCTAGGTCTGCTTCGCTTTATCTCCAATCTGTCTTCATTTTATTTCTCTGTGGATTTACTTGCAGTGTTTTATTGCCTACTTCTATGAGTGTTCTATGATTCTTGTGCTTCTCTCTCCTCATCTTTTGATATTAAAGACAACCCATTGTTCTAGTATTTTCAATCATACTTGTAAATCACTTCTCCTCTCCTTCCCTTCTCTTTTACAAAGTTACCCCTTTTCTAGCTGTCTCTTGTTTATAAACACATTTTTAATACCTCTTGTATACTAACTCATCTTTTACGCTGTTTCAATCTAGCAGGTATCCTTCTTCTTCTACTACTACTACTACTACTGCCGCCGCCGCTGCTGCTACCAATAACCATATATCAGCGACATACAGCTCTGACAATTTTGGTAATAGTAGTAGAAGTGCCAATAGCAGAAACAGCAACAGCCGTGGAGGATATATTAACACTCCTCATAGAAATAACTGGCAGCGAAGTTCGCCTCCATATTCACGCCCAACAGCGATGGAGCCTAAAGAAATGTCGTCGCCACCACCACCAGAGATCCCTTTGCTGAGAACATGTGAATTGTGCCGGAAGCGAAAGGTCAAGTGCGATGGCGATAAGCCTTCATGTACAAATTGCATAAGACACAAGGCTGAGTGCTATTACCGGCCCTCTGCTCGCTACAAAACACCAAAGTCCACGGACTCTGCAAAAAATAAATTTAGGAAATTGCGAATTCGGCCCACTGACGAAAACCACCCCAACCCCCACCATCATCACCAGCAACAGTTACAGCATAGGCGACACCAGCAACAAAAACACATTGACTACGACAGTAACAATGAGGGTGGTGGTAGTGGCAGTAGCGTGGGAGGAGGAGGCCTACACCAAATGCCTGGAACCCCTGTCAATGGCGTTACTATTCCAACAACAGGGCCTGATGTTCGAGGCTATGTGACAAACGCTGTTACTGGCGGGTCTATTCCGAGTGTCGGTCAAAAATCTACCACATCTTTAAACCATTCATCAACTCCCTTCCAGTGGCAACAGCATGGTGGAGGTGGAGGTGCGGCTGCTTCTGCTACACCACACACGCCCACACAATACATTCATGGTCATGATAATGGCTATGATATCCACGATACCAATAATATTAATAATGGCCAGCCTTTATCCAAGAAACATCAGCCTTTTGTTGCCAATTCGGTGCTTGATGTAAATGCTCCTACCACACATATTCAGCATCATCTTCATCAGCCTCATCACCATCAGCAACAGCAGCCGCAGCATCATGGCAATTCTTTATACGCACCTGGAACTCCAGGGTTGTCTAAATCTTCGGCACTCTCACCCGGCGTGATGGCTGCAGCTTCAACATTGATTGGAAACCACAATGACCCTGGGCAAACTCAACCACAGCACATTCCACCAGGAACAACAATCAAAGGCGGGCAGCAGCATAAGCACCACGCTGCAAGCTCCACAATGGTGAATGCAGCCGCTTCTACATCTATAGGTGCTGGAAATACTATCATAACTAGCAACAACAACAACAATAATAATGGCAGTGTAATTAACCCCAGCACTCCTTCACGCTATGCCGGGACTTTTCCATTGTCAGAAAGGAGTAGTGGCATGACAGAGGTCCACATCTTGCCTCCACAACCACCACCACCACCACAACAACAACAAACGCAAAGACAACAACAGCAACAGCCGCAAAGAGCACAAGATTATTATCCAGGCAATATAAAGCCAACACCAAATTACCCGATAGTTGAGAGTGATCCTCTTCTTCCTGATAGCGAGATGAAAAAGCTTTTGAGCACTTTTCTTAAAATTATGCACACAACTCGTTGGTGCATCATCCATAACCATATTTCATGGGCAAAGTTCGAGTCGGGGACTTTGGCTCCTCTGATTACAAACAGCATGGCCTGTATAGCCTTATTGTCGACACATTCTATTGAGATAAAAAACAAGGGAAACAGCGATCTTCATCGTCAGTTTTACAGACGCAGTCTGTCTTATGTTGAAAGCGCTATTGAGGACGTGTGTCTTGATAATATTGTCGGTCTTTTGTGGCTGGCAATGTATGAGGGCTGTATTGGCCGAATTCCCCAAATGCAATACCATACATGTAAGTGTGTTGATGCAAATACTATTTGCCCTGTATTCAGGGAAAAAGTCTTTTTTCTATGAGCCGGCTTATTCATTATTACATGGTATCTAAAAATATCTTTTAACTGTGCCTTGTGTGTGCGTCTTCTGTTTATTTATGCATATCATACTCGTAATGGAATTTTTATTTACCAGCTCTTGCGCTGCGGTAAGTTTATCTAGAAATCTTCCTGTATTTTTGATGCATGGCGGTTGGAGATTGGTCCACTGCTGTTGTTGTTGCCGAGCTGCGCTGCTTTTCTGGGAGCGAGCCAATGCAAAGTGCCATTTTATATTGTATGATGCTAGTCGTGCGATCATATATGTGTGTGTACTCTCGGCTATAACCACTATTGTATGTGTATAAATTTAACATATTTTTAGTGCTGTCCGCTCAATAATATTCCGTGGGACTTCTTACCCTTGGAAGGGCTTTGGGGAAGAGGAGTACGATTTCCAACACGAGACGCTTATTCGCACATTCTGGTGTGCTTATATGTGGGATTCCTTGGCTGCCACAGTCATGGGAGACCTCACGCCAAGAATGTATCCCAGCGAGTTTCCACGCTTCCCAGACCAAGACGAGCTATTTTATGGTGCAGAGATTGAAGTGGTTAAACACAGCAAGGAGAATTACGAAACTAGATGGAAAATACCAACGCACCTGCCAAATTCTTCATACTACACTCTACGCTTAGCCAAGCTAATACTAATCCAGGGGTGCGTTAATGACATGCTTGTGAAATATTTCCACGACCACCAAATTCCATCCATTTCTGAAATCTTGGCCTTGGACAATAGGCTGGTTGAATGGTACAGCGACTTGCCATCTCAGCTCATCCTTGACTACAACAACCTCGATGAAGTGCCTCAGCTCCACAACACCCCGATGATTGATGAGATAACCATGATGCACCTAATTTGGCTCTACACACGGATACTTTTACACAAAATAGCAATGGCTGTGATACTGAACCGGGATCCTGGGGCTGTATATAGAGTTGACGGCCCGTTCCAAATCAGGGACTCTTTGCCAAAATCTAGTCAGTTATTATTGCATCCTTCAGAACTGCGGCTTAGTAGGGATATTCCATGTCTTGCATTTGATGAAAAATTTCTCGAGTTCTCGCGACACTTGTGTTACTATTCTGCATTCGAGATCCACAGATTAGCCACATGTTCACACCAGAAGGCCGGAGGAACGTATGGCTATAGTATTTGGGCAGCCTTTGCCATTGCAGAGTCGGCAAGCGTGTATATCGATCTTGCCTATTCACCCGATACGAGCATATCGTGGAGCGCGATGATGCATATTCTTGAGTTGCTACAGTATTTTAGAAGAACATCGTGGCGCAAATTCCAACATATTTTCCTGAACCTGATAATACAGGGAATACTGGATCCAGACCTACGGTTGCAAGGGCCACCTCCAACCACAAACTCACCGAAATCGCAGAACAATAGCAACTTTGAGTCGCTTTCTTCAAACACACTGTCTGGCAATGGCAGCAACAATAATGGCGCAGGAGATCAACGTCACCACCGCCCAGCCAACAGCGAGAGCAATGACCAGCTGGGCATTTCGAAGAGCAATGTTGGTGGTGGCGACAGCATGTTAGTGGATACGGATGATGGTCCAGCCACTGGAGCACAAGGAAACGGTGGTGGTGATGGCAACAGCGAGGCCAATGAAGGAAGGGGGATGGAGCCACTTTCGTATATAAAATCCAACAGATCAATGGCGGCCCGACTAGCCACCATCACAAATGGCAGCACGATGACAATCAACAACCTTGAGATCCCATCAACCCTATCGCCGATGGCGCTGGATAGTCGAAACCCATTCCCGCCCAACCATATTCTGAGCATAATAATGGGATGGCTTGGGCTTGATCCTGAATCGTTTTTTGCCCCCACGTTTCCTGTGCTCCACCCAGAAGACATATCGCCTGATACGGGGCGCTGGTATATGCTTGAAGAGATGGTCCATGAGTACTGGCAGAATCCGGAGAAACACAATACGATATGGGATGAAGATGATTTGCTTCGGTTTGTTCCAGCACATTGGTGGCAAGGTTTCAAGCCAAAGTCCAGAGGGCCAGCGCTATTTTGACTTCCTCCATTTCTCCAATCCTCTTCCTGCCCACGGCCACGATCGTCACACGAATCCCTCCTTTTCTAATCTCTCCTTCGTGATATATTTACCCATATTGTTTCATTTCACTAGGAATCAGGCGTGAAATGGACAAGAATGGGTTCTCAGATCTTGGCTCGATCATAGGCCTTCACAGATGTGACTCCTGGGTGCTCTTTTTGCCTAAGGCCTTGTAAATTATGATCCATATTAACAAGCTTTCATCACACGCATATACACAAATATATATAAATTTATTAATCATCTTGCTACCCCCCGCATTGTAATATATACCACCATATAACATCACTGAGTTTATAGTTTAAAGATCATTCGCTCGTGCACTTAGCAAGCCATTTGGACTATCGGACCAATAAATCCTTTATTCTTTCCAAATCATTTTACTCCTACTTGTTAATATACCAGAATCTCCTCTAAAAGAATAGATACAAAAATAGCCTTAATTAAAGCACTGGCGATATTATTCTATGGAGCCACAATGAAAAATATATAGTCTATGAATCGAAACTCTGTAAATATCAAGTTCTCTACCAAAATGGATTAGGTAAGATACCCCCCACACTTTCCTTACAAGCTAGCTCATAACCCATGTATTTTAGCTGGAGTCTCAGCAGGGATTGGCTAGTGTCCAAGGTAACATACTAGCATCCTTTTAGATGAGACTCTACTATATGGGCAATAATTTTTGAAGGGTGAATTTTGGGGACCAGTGATTATAGGGGAATCACAGCCAAATGGGTGTCCAGTTTTACTAGTGAACTTTCATCCTTCAAAAATTATTGCCCATATATTCTAGGGCAGAGCACTAATATGGGTAATAATTTTTGAAGGGTAAAAGTTTACTAGTAGTAAAACTGGATACCCATTTTGTGGTGATTATGCCTTTAATCAGTAGTCACCAAAATTTACCCTTCAAAAATTATTGCTCATATGCTCCCCCCCTAAAAACAAACAATATTAGCTGATCAGAAGACTATTTGACATACCAGGGTCATTCAGAACAAACCTCAAATGTCTGGAAAAGTTGTTTCTAAAAAACTTTAATTCAGAATAATTCAGACTCATTCAGAACAGGAAGGAATAAAAGCACATGGGTGCAAGGAAAACAAAACAGGAAATAATTATTCAGAATGACTTTGAACAATAGCAAGGAAAAGTATAAAATAGTATTTTGTCCAGAATGACTATAGACAGGGAAGAATGGTTTCAAATAAGTAAATTACTTTAATAAATATAGTTCTTCAAATCTTTTCAACTACAACTTTATTCTTAAATAAATAAAAGTATAATTATTAAAAGGGATGATGAAGATAAATCAAAAGTCTTCATCAATCAAAACTAAACTAATAAAAGTGATGTGAGGGTTAAGATCCTTATGTTAGAATTCTGATTGATTCAAGATTACCCTGGTCAACCAGGAGTTGATCAGAATGATTCTGAATCATTCTAAATAGTTTTGACCTACAGTTTTTAAAATACCACAGTACATGTTGGCTATGGCCTAACAGCATTAATGCTAAGATGTTTGGGAATATTTACAAATAAAGAGCCAATAGAAATAATTAATTAGGATTAACTAGATAAGCATAAGATAATATTTCAATAAAATAGTATATTATGCCATAAAGCAAAATGAATCTTGGAATAGTTTTTAGCAAATAAAATCTAAATAATGAAATGGCCAGCATAGTCTCCAGACCTCAATCTAACTGAGCATCTATAGGGTCATATCAAACAACAGCTCAAGACCAAACCACAAGGTATAAGATTCTAAAAAGCTTAAAAAGAATAAGGAGATTCTGTGAGACTTAATTTTATTATAAAGTAATATAATAAAAGGGTTAAAAATCTACAGAAATTATCAACAGGGAAAAACAGGATAAAACAACTATATAACTAAAATTTACCTAATTATTAGCAGGTTTTGCAGGATAACTCCATTCCATAGTTTGTGGGAGCTGGTTTCTCGATGCCTCTAGTAAGAAGTAAGTACAAGCATCTGCTACAACTTGTTCATAGGTTATTGATTTCTCTGGAGTAGATGAACTTATCATCCAGTTGACAACTCCATCGGGGAGGCGAAAGATTAGTTCCATAGCAAAGAATTTCGATTTTGTATCCAGATTAGCTTGTCTACCAAGGCTATTATAACTCCCAAGAAAGGAGTCAAACTCTTCTAGGGTTTTAGGCATTGGGATATCATGCCACTCCTGGTATGCCTCTACCTCCCTAATAAAACTCACAAAGTATTGGTAGAGGAACACTTCAAATGCCTCCCAATCATAATTAGTTTTCCCATTCAATACCCTCCATTCTTCGTATTTGACCATAAGAGAATCTGGGAGTTTTACCCGGGCATATTTAACCCACTCCTCTTTAGGAATGTGTAAGGTTTCAAACTTTAGCTTTATAGCTTTTAACCAGGTTCCAACTTGGGCTGTTTCCTTTCCATCCTTGGGTTCAACTACTAAATAGCTTAGCTGTTGTTGTACTAACAAACTAGTTTGTGTCTGTTCTTCATTGCTCATGGTATCTGATTCGGGCATTAATACCATATTTAATAGATAATAAAATGTCAAGAAAGTAATATCTATTTAAGTTAGAGAGAAAGATATTATTTTATTTTAAGTCAATTACTACTTTTAATAAAGGCCTATTAAACTAATAAAACTTATGGGTAAAATAACTCTATAGTTGAATACTAACTATAATAATTAACATTATTATTTTAGTTTAGCTAGTTTTATAAAAATATATATTTTAAAACTACTGCAAACCCACATATATAAGCAGATGTAAGGCAGCACAGTAGCAGTAATGGTAATAAAAATGAAAGGCAGATGAAATAATGAAACAAAATATTTTTACAATATGGATCATAATTTTCGAAGGGTGACTTTTGGTGGCCAACGATTATAGGGGAAAACACAGCCAAATGAGTGATCACAGCCTGTTAGCAAATGGCTACCCTTCGAAAATAGCTACCCATATGGCTACATATTTTCCCTGGCTGATACTAAAGGACATCCACTACCTTGCAGGTTGAATGTAGATAGTCTGCACAATCCTGTCCAAGCAAGGACTGTGATTATCTATGATGATATACCAGCAATGCTTATCAGGATCCAGGCCAAAAACACCAAACATATGAGTCAGCTTTCTTAACATCTGCCTGTTTGCTCTTTGTTGAGAGAATCTGTAAATAATGATGATTTATGACCTGGTTATTTGGTTCCATTTATTACATCCAAGATAAGAGCCCTGCCAGCATAATAGTATTATTATACTGGCTAATATGCAATCTGGCTCAATATTGGAGATACTGATAGTTACTTTTGATATTTAATCACAATCAAAGCCATTTCCAATGGGGTACTCATTTTAACAAATTAAAGTAGTATATTGAGCCAGTTAACCATATTACAAAGATAAATGTCAAAACAAAAAAGCCAATAATAGATTAATAATATGGGTAGATTTCATTATTGATTGAACCTCTATGGTGGGCAAAAATTGGCCCTCATAAGATTTTGGCCCAATCGTGAGCCATTTTCTATGCAATTCCTGGCGACCCATTTTGCCTAAGGTCTTGTGAAATATGATTATCTGGTTATTTAGTTTTTGTAGATATTTATGTTTGGTGCTATAATATATATTATTGTTAACTATTGAAAAAGTTTAAACTTGACACTATTTTTAGACAGAATTATTGTTATCACCATTATTATTGTTTCTGTTGCTATGTATTAATGGCATCTACCATGCTACAGGTCCATCTTTACATTTTTACAGTAGTTTGACTGGACACGTCTATGTAAAAAAATGATTTTAGAGGCTCGCCATAAAAGGTGGGCAGATTAATAGCCGAATATTCTTTGTGCATTGCCCCACTAGCCATATTTTTTAGCTAGGATTCTACTGAATACCAGCAATATCTAAGGAATCATTCTGGTTTTCTTTTGAAAGAGATTTTTCCATTTATTTGAAACGAGAAAGGATATGAAAAGTCGGAACAACAATAATAATTTGAATTAGCGATCAAAAGTTTAGTAAGGTGAAAAGTAATAGTGATGCAATGATTTACGAATAAATCAATATGGATCATAATTTTTGAAGGGTACCTTTCGGTGGCCAACGATTAAAAGGGCAATTGCAGCCAAATGAATGTCCAGTTTTACTATTAAACATTCACCCTTCAAAAATAGCTACCCATATGAATCATAAATTTATGGAAAACTAGGGCAAAAACTAACAAGAAGTATACCAAAAGAAAACAAGAGAAGAACATAGAGTATAAATCTTCATATACGTGTGTATGAGCGAGAGTGACTGTGTATCTGTTTATAGCTTTTGTTAATTTCAGAGACTGTAGCTTTCTTTATCAAAGTTGGGGTCTTGTATAAAAGGGACCAAAACCTTGCTACCAGTTTGTAGTAAAGGATGACCCGCAACACTATAAATGTATAATAGCCAGCAAATAAGCACTTCATTATATATTTAATTACACTACATTGCCAAAGCAATTATACAATATAGGAGTGGTGATGGATAAAGTCTTGGTCATGAAAACTACTTACATTTGCAAAAATCTCTCCAAGCCTTCGCGTCGAATTTCAATAACCTCGTCAACAAACCTATTGACAAACACTTTTCCGGGCAAAAGAGGAATATTTACTCGGTTTGTTTCTTGTTCAAGAGCATCTCTGAACCATTCGAAATCACTATATCTTCTTCTAACACTTGAGTTTTTGTACTTGAATGCTGGAATATTAGTCTACAAAACAACCAATAAATCAAAAGTTTTTTAGATTTAATGCTGGTTTCAAAGATTATCACCCATATATATAATCTCTTTCCAAACAATAATAAAAACTACCCCAGAAATCACTATAAATATAATTATTAATAGTACTTACCCTGCAAACAATTTCATAGTCGGTAAACTTTTTCTTATTATTAACTTCATGTGTTTTCGGATTTCGAACTTCAATTTCCAAAAAGTTTTCGGGTTCGTTATAAGATATATCACTTGTGTTGGTAGCAAGTGGCGTAGTGGGAGGATTTAAAGATGCACTGGCGGGCATAGTGTGTTGAAAAGCTTTGAACTTTGATGAAGACATCTTTTATATACCAATATTTGTATTTTTGTGAGTGCGAGAGATTGTGGAGAGAAAAAGTAGAAATGTTTAAAGATAAAAAATCATATATAGCCAAGTATAGAATAATTAGTAAAGGCTATTATGCAAAAAAGGGAAGTAGAGAATGATACTGTGATTAATGGTGAGCGAGTTTGCGTCTAGACACTATTTTACGTTTAAGTATTAATATAAATATTCTTTGGTTTAAAAAAGAATACTCTGGACAGCCCATGACGTTTACTCAACCCTGTTGTTTAACTTTGATCTGAACAGTCGTGTGTGATTATGGGCTTAATAAAATAATTTGTATATGTGGGGTGGTTGTTTTATTGGTTGGCCATAGTTCATGTTATGTAATGTTACCGTTGATGACTACCTAATCTTGGAAGTAGGAAGTGAGGTGGGAGACTTAGATCCTAACCACTACTAAATATGCTTAAAAGTATCCATTATTAGGTTTTATTTTCTAATTGAAATTTTAAGGAGGGAGATATTGATTTAAGCTATTAGCAATTGAAACTATTTAAAAATACATGTATGTATGCATGTACTTTTTATCAATAATCGAGAAATCCCAAGACTAACCATTAATTCTTATCGCCAGCCAAGAAAAGATATAAGTGCTTATATTATACAATGGTGTTATTAGAAAGTAAATATTTTTGTTATCTCCAGTCTACGAGATCCCGAAATTCCGATTCGTCAATATCACTGCTACTGCTGCTGCTGCCATCTTTAGGATCG
>JANBPU010000224.1:0-26190 GCA_027575805.1 Mycoemilia scoparia | reverse complement strand
CGCTAATCAGTGGTGATTATCACCCTATGATCAGCGGCCACCAAAAGTCACCCTTCATAAATTATGACCCATATTTTATTGTATTTTTGATATTTGAAATTGTGTACGTACCACACTCAGCAAGACTGACATTGAAAATGATGGCAAAACTAAGAGTAGTATAGGTATATTTTAAGTATAAAAAGAG
This sequence comes from Mycoemilia scoparia, assembly GCA_027575805.1. Lineage (NCBI taxonomy): Eukaryota > Fungi > Kickxellomycota > Kickxellomycetes > Kickxellales > Kickxellaceae > Mycoemilia > Mycoemilia scoparia. Next base: position 26,003 of record JANBPU010000224.1, on the reverse strand, counting down.
AGCAAGACCACAAAAAGTGGATGTCTGTCAATACACATCCACCTATTCCTTTTTCATAAACAAGATCAGATCAGATAACGAAATATAGAAAAAGCAGCACAACATGTTAAATTCGCAGTGCCATGGACCTCCAATAATACTCCAGCAACTTAATGCCTATTATTTTCATCATCATCGTCACCATTGTCTTGACCAGGAGAGTATGAAGCTGAGCCTTGTCCACCAGAACCATATGGTGAGGTTGGTGAATAAGAGGGCGATGTGGGTGAATAAGATGGCGATGTTGGAGAATAGCCTGCCATTCCTGGTGAATACGAAGGCGATGTTGGCGAGTATGATGGCGATGTTGGAGAGTACGACGGGGAGGTGGGAGAATACGAAGGCGAAGTAGGCGAGTATGAAGGTGATGTTGGCGAATAAGATGGCGATGTCGGTGAGTACGACGGAGAAGTAGTTGAGTAGGATGGTGAGGTCGGCGAATAAGACGGCGACGTCGGGGAGTATGAGGGCGATGTCGGGGAGTACGATGGAGATGTCGGCGAATAGGATGGGGATGTAGGTGAGTACGATGGTGAAGTGGGAGAATAGGAAGGCGATGTAGGCGAATAGGAAGGCGATGTTGGAGAATAAGAGGGTGACGTCGGAGAATACGACGGCGAAGTTGGAGAATAGGAAGGAGAGGTCGGTGAGTACGACGGCGAAGTTGGTGAATAAGAGGGAGATGTTGGCGAGTATGATGGCGAAGTCGGTGAGTACGAAGGCGATGTTGCGTTGTACTGGTTAGGTGAGCTAGGTGAATAGCTGGGACTGGCTGGGGAGTATCCTGGACTATTGGGAGAATAGCCATAGGAATCTGGCGAAAATGGTGTAGCTCCAGGATTCCATCCAGGCGATGCTGCTCCACTGTCAACAATTGGCGAGAACATGGCATTGGTTGGCGAACCAGGAGATGCTGGCATGTATCCAGGACTGCGGCTGTCATATGGTGTCATCTGCCCTGATGGTGAGTATGGTGAAGCAGGGTTCACAGCTGCATGGCCAACATCATAAATCTGGGCTCGTGGGTCAATTACTGCCTGCTGGAGAGCATCTTCGTCAAGGAAGACGTCGAATGCTCCTGTTCCCAATGGGGCAAGCTGTCCCAAGAGAATGTTTTCGGCCACACCCTTACAGTCGTCAACATCACCAATCGAGGCCGCATCCATAAGGATTTCAACAGTCTCTTCGAAAGTACAACGCATCAGTGCTCCAGTCTCAGTACGGTTAATACCGTGGCGAGTGATGGCCGTTAAATGGCCTCGAGCCGTCATCAGATCAACCAACAGTGCCAAGTGGCGGTAGTTTACATATGAGCCATCAAACTGAATGACATTGCGAACTTCCTTGAAGATGGCTTGGCGGGCAGCTTCAATACCCAGTGTCTCAAGAATCTCAACTGGATGATTTGAGTATGTTCTTGTGTAATCGATAAAGTCTCTCCACAGTACCTCCTTTAGATTTATACCTGCTGTTTCAATCAGCCACTCCTTCTTTCTATCGAATTTACCCTCGTCATTGATAAAGGGCGCGTTCTCAATGGTGATAAGGTAGCAACGCTTAATACCGTTAATACCTCTGAGTGTCACGCTGTTAAGCAAGTGCGACTCGATACGTCTCAAGAACACATCCTCCTCAATATCTCGACCTTCGTCGTCATCGTCTGCTTTTCCTCCCTCAGTGTCAACCACGCGGATGCGGATTACTGGTTTGGCCAAGTTCTGATCTGAAACTATAATAGCAAGTTCATTTCCAAAAATCTCACGAAGCTTAAGAGAAATTTCTTCCATAGTGAGGTTCTTATCAAGGAATGCATTACGGTTGATCTCAAGGCGCAGAAGCCAGGGCGATAGTGCTTCAATCGGTATTTCGACTTCAGGCAGTTCAAAGTATGTGCGAACCATGTCCTGATCCTCTTCAATGATTGTATCTTGGACATCAGGATCATACCAGATTTCAGTGGCAGCAGTGACTTGCTCAAGAGTTGTATGCTCAATCGAAGCGATGACCTCTTTAGCACGATCAGCATTGTTGTTGACATCGTCAGTCAGGTAAATAGACAATGAAGGAGTTTTGATGTTGGTTGCTACGTTGATGATTTCCTTCAGACGAGGTACACCGAGCGTTACATTCTTAGAACTTACACCAGCAAAGTGGAAGGTATTTAGGGTCATCTGGGTAGCAGGTTCACCAATGGATTGGGCTGCCAATGTTCCAACCATCTCTCCCGGATTGACAATAGCCTTCTTGAATCTACTCTCGATTTCACCAAGAACCCACTCCAAAGCATGTGAATCGAGATGGTATTCCTGCAAGACTCGCTTGGTAGAAAGAGTTGAACGAAGATAAATCTGGAAAAGCAGTGTAGCGTTCTGTTGTGCTTCCTGGCTGAGCTTATCACTTCCTCGAACAACAATCAATGATTCACTAAGCTTACGCACCTTTTCTATAATGTCTATTGGATTAAGGTCAGAAGCTTTGCGATCATGAATATTGAAGATCTGCCGAGCATTTTTGATGAGTCTCTGCAGATTGACTGGCATTGGGCGACGAGATTCGCCATCTCTAGCAATGAAAGTCCTAGATATTTTTCTGTCTTCTTTCAGCTTATCAAACTCCTCATCAAGTATTCTCTGGACTTCATCGTTGCCCTCAACGTTCTTGAGCACTGAGAACTCCAAAGTTCCTGGAAGGAAGCTCTTTTCGCTGTCCATAACATCCACCCGGTATTTTGATTCAAAGTCTTTGTTTGAGAAATCAATGATTTGGATTTTCTGACCTTCAAGGTGAGTAGAGTCTAAACCATCCTCACCATATGCAAACTGAACAATCTGACCCAAAGAGTTACGAACAGTACCATCATATTGAACCATAAGGTCTTCCAAGGCCTTAATCAAACGGCGCTGGATATAACCAGTTTCGGCAGTCTTGACAGCAGTATCAATCAAACCTTCACGACCACCCATAGCGTGGAAATAGAATTCTTGGGGTGTAAGACCCTGGAGATATGAATTTTCGACAAAACCTTTGCTAGCGGGTGAGAAGTCGTCCTTGGCAAAGTGTGGCAAGGTGCGGTAGCGGAAACCGAATGGAATACGTTTACCGTCAACGTTCTGTTGACCGACAGCAGCTGTCATCTGAGACACATTAATGTATGAGCCCTTTGAACCGCTTACCACCATCTGTCTGACATTGTTGTCTTCCTTTAGACGTCTCTGCACAAGCTTACCAGCGCTATCACGAGCAAGATTGAGCTGATTGTTGACCTTCTTTTCAAAACTTTCTCTAAATGTCATACCAGGTTCGGGCTGAAGTTCATCATACTGGGCCTCATTAATAAGTACGTCTACACGATCGTAGGCTTCTTGGATAATGCTGTTTACATTAAACATAGTCTCAGCGTCTGTTAAGGTGTCACCAATACCAATACTAAAGCTGTTGTGCAAGAACCAGTGATCAATGATGCGCTGAGTTGTATTGAAGAAGTTCATTGCGGACCTCCATCCCTGCTCAGACATGATGACGTGGATAAGACCACTCTCAGACGAACCAACAGTCTTTTTACAAATGATACCACAGATAAGTTCGCCATCTTCAACGATAACCCTGGTGTCTCCTGGTGAGCAGAATGTCTTTTCATCATCAGGGTGGGTTGAGTGGAAACGTTCACAGTTAATACCCTTAGGAATAGCAAGACTGTAGATCTGCTTTCCGGACCACATGGGTTTGGGCTTTAGGATAGCAGGAGTAGGCACAGTACCATCCCAGTCTGGAATCTGGTAAAGAAGGTTCATGACCAGATCACGGTTCATCAAGTTGTCACGACGAGTGAATTTTCTAATAGCACACAAAGTATCTTGGACAATACCCATGACGGGACGATTGGCCTGGGGACTGATAATCTGACGAGGAACCATACAAATTTCCTTGATTTCAGCACGACTTTCCTCAGACTGCGGAGCGTGCAAGTTCATTTCGTCACCGTCGAAATCGGCGTTGTAAGGTGAAGTGACTGACAGATTCAAACGGAAAGTAGAGTAGGGCATGACCTTGACTCTGTGTCCCATCATAGACATTTTATGCAGAGATGGCTGACGATTGAAAATAACAACATCGTCGTCCATCAAGTGTCGCTCAACACGGTAACCAATGTTCAGAGGTATATCCCCGCCTCGCTTATTGTAGCGCAAATCGATACGCTCTCCAGTGTCACGAATAATATACTTGGCACCAGGGTGCTCGGTTGGGCCATTGCGAACATACTCTTGAAGTCGCTCTATGTTATATGGGGTTACGACTTCGGGGTATGTAAGGTTACGAGCCATACTCCTGGGAACACCGACTTGGTCAATAGAAATGTTTGGGTCACCAGTAATGACAGTACGTGCAGAAAAGTCCACACGCTTTCCCATCAGGTTACCACGAAGACGACCTTCCTTACCCTTTAGACGGGCACGAATGGCCTTGATAGGACGACCAGACGACTTCTGCGTGGCCTGGGGATATCCAGATATTTCGTTGTTCATGAATGTCACAACGTGGAATTGTAGCAGATCCTCGAACTCATCTATAATATGCATTGGCGCGCCTTCGTTTTCACAAGCTTTGACACGAGCGTTGGCCTTCACAATATCATTCAGCTTGTGTGTCAAATCGTCCTGACTCTCACGAACAGCGTCCATCTGAATACTTGGGCGGACAGCTAATGGTGGAACAGGCATGACAGTCATGATCATCCACTCTGGTCGGGCATATCTGGGATCCAAACCCATCAGAATGGCATCCTCATCAGAAATGCGCTTAAGGACCTGGAGAACCTGTGACACTGTCAGCTTTTGTCTGCCAGGTGCAGGCGCACCCTCTTCTCCATTAGAACGTTTGAAGTCTGCCATGAGTTTGAGTCCGTCTTTGAAGAATGTTGGCTGACGATGACCACAGCCATCATTTCTAAATTTCTTGCTTGTACCCATGGCTTCATCCACCATGTTCCGGTTGCGCTGTTCGGGGTCCATAGGGCCATTAAGACTCTTGTTGATAGCGTCAGACTCACTCTGAGCGGCTGATCCGCCACAGACAGTGCGGCCCTTACACACGTCCCAGACTGCCTTTGAGCGTGCGGTAGGATTCTTTAGCGAAATGGCTTTAGCAAACTCCGCATTACTTTCATCCAACTTGATCTTTGAGCAATACCAACAAACGCATTCGAGAATTCGCTTGACTTTTACAATAAAACCTGGAAATGCACAAACAAGGGCATTATGCAAATTTGTTTACAGTTCAGTAAGCATCCGAGGATATGTCGATGAATGCAAATACTCTTAGTAAACATTTATACATACCAGCATGATAGACTGGACGAGCAAGATCAATGTGACCAAAGTGACCAGGACACTCAGTCATGTTCTCACCACAAGTCTGACACTTAAAATTGCGGTCAATAGTTCCCATACGGGGATCAAGAAGGCCGCCAATCTTTGGCTTTCCATTTTCGTCATTGATCTCAAAAGATGTGATTTGGGCAACAGAAAAGTGTTTCTGTGGGTTTGAGGTAATAAAAATAGACATGTACATGGAACAGTAAGCACATATGAATTGATAAATACATGTGTATGTACACATGAGAAATGACAATAAGGAATAATAATAGCAGCAACATAGAAACCCACCATCTCATCGGGATTTATAATGCCAAACCGGACGTGGTCAACACGCCTCAAAGGCGCAGAGGAGTGTGCAAATTGGTAATTGACAGACATCTTGACTGGACTTGACTTGGCTTTTTTCTTTACAGAAATTATTGGTGGTAAATCTGAACGTGTATATTTTATTTATATCTTTTTTTTTCTGTAAGAGATAGACCGCCGTGATAGACCCGAATTTTATAAACTGGATCTTTTTGAAATATGGTGGATACTCTTATAGTTTCTCGTTGATTTTCTTGCTTTAAAACTAACGCCCGCCACAATTCATTATAGCACAAAGTTAAATCAAATACTTTATACAAACTTGAGGCTAGCATAAATTTAATATTTTGTAATCTTCAACATACCTCGAGAACTTTTCGACGCACAAGGCCAAATTGTTTTAAAAAAGACAGAAAAATGGAAATAGAAATAAGGATACAGGTACAAGATATATTTAAAGTAATCGAATAAGAAATAACACCGAGAGGGAGATTGCGCAGTTGAAAAAGAAAAGAAGAAATGTAAAGAAAAGGAAATTACCAGAATGGTAATAGTATTTTGGCTCAAAGTAATTTCAATACTACAAGAATACAGAAATCACGTGTATTGTGTCTATATGATGCGGTGATTAGGCTTGTGATTCCAACAACAACAACAACAACAACAATGTTAGAAAGGAATTTAGTGAAATGCTTGAGAATTTGTAGAATATTCGCAAACACACAGACAGACAAATACACACAAAAATATATTTTTCCTTTTCCAAGTTTAAAGAAGCAAGGAAAACAAAGGAAGGATGAGCCAAAATACGTCCTTTTGTGAGTGTGCTGGCCAGTTGTCGCGTTTATAGTTTGCGTGTACCGCAAGTGGTAAAAAAGGGAAAGTTAGAATCTGATCAACCCAAAAGCATATGAGGGACGTGCCCTGGTTGGCCAGAATAAACATTCATCAGCCAATTACTGGCCTCAGATGGGCGGTGCCTCTATTGAATCTAGCAAAAGCTTCCTAGCATTTGGCCATAGACGACATGCGTTTCAATTATTTAAACACATCCATACAACAAGCTTCTTTTTTCTTTCCGCTTCCATCATTCCTATACTTTTATTTCTTACCCATTTTGACCCACACGTACATCTATTTGATCTGTCACGTTGATCGCGTATCAAGTCACGTGCCGCAACGAAGCATTACCAAGACTTGACAGCGCCATGTTTGATAGCAGCATTGATGAGACTTTATATAAAAAACTGGGAAGAATTAAATTGAGCAATCGATAAAGGCTGCCATCTAGCATATATTAGGTTTTCATCAGGGTTTAATTTATGCACAGATCTGGTCCAAACCATAGCGCTATGGATAGCCATTAGAAAAGATAAATATTCATTGTAAAAGCTATTATAAAAGTTGCTGATGACTGATCCCAACAGCAAATTAAGTTTAGTGAAAACATGCAATTTGGATTGTACCCTTAGGGATACTTTCCTGGAAAAATATTGTCATATGGATCATAATTTTTGAAGGCGAATATTTATAGGGGAAACTACAGCCAAACTAGTGACTCTATAGCCCTTCAAAAATAATAACTCATATTCAAAAAGTAAAATGTATCTGCCAGTAAATGTAAATGATAGTAATGGACGTCATTAGTGTAGCCGATCTTTGCTTTCAGCTAAAATTTGTAAACTACAAGTATTTACCTTTCCAAAGTAACTAGATAGTATTTTGGTTGAATGTTTTTATTTTTAAAATGCTCACATATGTTCAAGTTTCACTACCGATCGGCCACACAATAATGGCTGTGGTCCTCCTTTTGTACTATTTCTCTATAAATAAAACACCACTTTATTTGTGACGACTCCGATCGCTTCTCGGGGCTTTGCGGCTATATTGAGCCCATGAAATCCCACCTATCTTGCTTCTTTTCTTCGATTTCCTTTCTCCAGCCCTTAACAGTATTATAGCCTGGGTGAGTCCTAGGATACTTGAATCTGAAATGATTGTATAGAAGATGATCCGAGTGCGTTTTATAGTGGCTATAATATTCGGCTTTGGAAAAATTCTCGTGCATTTGCGCATGGTTCTCTCTGGAGTTATATCCCTTTACTGATTTTGGTCGGCTGGGACTTTTCAAATCTACCTTCTGGTTGTAGTAGTAGTTGTTGCTGTGATATCCGTAATTGTTTGGGCTACTCATTTCTGTGTAAAAACCGAATAGTTGTTGTTGTTGTTGTTGTTGAAGTGTTGATAGAATTTGCAGGCTTCTTGTTCGTGCGGATATGTGTGTTGAAGGAAGCAAAGCGGTGGAGTGTTTGAAATATTGGTAAGATGTTTTTAAATTGAGGGTTTATCTGAAGCTTATATACCTTTTCTCCATCTCGCAGTTTGGCTTGCTGAGCTGGGATGAGGAGCATAACTGATGCTACGGCAAAAAGTGTCAATGTATAATATAGCAAGGATATAGATGTTTCTCAGTATGCAAAATTGTATATGCAGTATGACAGTTTATACTAGACTTTGAACAACTTAGATGCCCGATGACCCTTATTTGAATCTCCAATTTCTTTATTTATGCATGTTCATCAATGGGAGATTGTGAATAGCTTATGTAGCGTTGACATCAAATGTTAGTGAGTTGGTTATACGCCTTTTGATTTTTCCCATTATAGCATAGCTTCGATGTCATTGAGTATAGCGATGTGCTAGTAAAAAATATATATACCACAAACGGAGTGCTTTGCTACGGATGAGCAAGGGTTTAGGGATGTTGAGTGCGTATGCTTGCCAGAGAATAAGCCATGACATCTGCGAATGAAAATTTCATCAACTCTTGCTGACCGAAGCGTGAGAAGCCCTGGGTATGGAGTCAACTACTGATGTGCTGTGACTGCTTTGATATGGTTGTACAATTATGAGTCAACCATCAGACATCTCGGATGTCATCAAGCTTAGTTGCAAAGTTCCTACTCAAATGAAATATCCAGGCTGAATAATCCTTAGAGTATGTGTAGTGACCATGCAGACGATCAGTAGCTAAAAGTGGCCTATATCCATTAAACATAAAAATGCTTTAATTCATAGTTACAAACAGCTACTAAAATGGGCAAATGGTTTACACACACACTCTCTTGTGATAATTCAACAATGATTTTCCAATTTTCGAATTGCGACCATACAAACGAGAAAGTGTCGGTTCCCGTCCGATCACCGTAACCAAGCTCGTTATGGCCAGGAGAGTACTGTTGTGGGGGACCAAGCGGGAACACCTGGTGTTGCAATTTTTTAGCTTTTTGCTTCAAGTCCACAAACTCATATGAGCAATAATTTATGAACGGCAAAAGTTTACTAGTAAAACTGGATATACATTTATCTGTGATTGCTGTCCCTATAATCATTGGTCACCAAAATTCATCATACTTCAAAAATTATGATCCATATTTATTGATAAAGATATACTTTATTCAAAATGTCGAATTGCATCGGATCATCAGAAAAACCCCCCACTAAAACGTATACTATTAACTTTTCGGACCCAATCGTATTCGCCAAGCAGCCTTACATACTAAAAACGAAAAGAGTAACAGCCATTTGCAATGCAATATTTTACCAGCTTGCTACAATTGACTACGCTCTATAATTGCCATACCATCTGAATAATTGTTTACAGCGTTCAGTACTTTCGCGGTCATATCTTTTGTTCCATCTTGCAGTTTCACTGTTGGCGTATTTGTTGTCCTTGTCCCTTCCAGTATAGTAGCCGTAAATATCTGAGAATGCAACTTTTGGATCTTTTTCTTTCACCGGCCTGTGATTTTTTCTATGCTGTTCTGGAATTGGAGGAACTTGAGGAATGTGTGGTTCATTAAAGGTCTCTACCATATACTGAGCTTCCTTGTGTGCTAGCAAGCCCATCTTTCCTTTCCAAAGTAGATCCTGCATTGCGCTTCCTAAATGTCTGTCTTCATCATCATCATATAAAGCATATTGGTCGGAAGTGCTAGCACTTTGTTTGTTTTGGTCATTGGTGTGCGAATAATGGCCATGTTGTTTCCTATTATCCATTTTTTTGGTTGTTACTTTTAGAGGAGATTCGATCGTGCTTTTAAAAAGTATCCAAGTTTGGATTGAATACGCAGAGAGGATATGCTGAGAGAGGGAGGGAGGGAGGGGAGGGTCGTTGTTTTGAGACTTAGCTTTGGTGGCATTGCTATTTAACTAGTTTGAGAACAGGCGAGAGGCCTCCTGGTGCTCTATGCTCTAGCACAACATCTCCTGCTTTCAATCCCATGAACAACATGCAGTTACACTTAGATCACCCAAGAAATGCCTACCTGAAGTCATAAATGCCGAAGTGCTGCCATTAATGCAATGTATTGAGCTTCACGGTTAATGGCAGTGACACTCATCCGCATGATGGCATCAAACCCTTAGGAATAAAATGAATTGCCAATTTCCAATGAAAAAATATTACCACATACTTTGGAGGCTAGATTTTAATATTGTTGCTTCTGATGCTTTTATGTATATGTGCTGATTCCTTTGCGGATTCTTTGGTCAATCTTTTGTCTAATTGACGTTTCAATCAAGTCAAAAGTTCCACTATAAAGGTTGAATTATTCAAAATAACCTCATAGTAATGATATGGGTAATAATTTTTGAAGGGTGAATGATTATAGGCACAATCACAGCCAAATGAGTGTCTAAGCCCCTCAAAAATAATCTCACATATATACTGAATGGAAATATTCAAATATTGATTGTTCATTTAGTGAAGTGTACATCAAAACTGAGATGCTCCCATGACCCAAATAAAATATTGAAAGATGTTGGAGTAGGAGTCCTTTAATGAACCCTCAATAATTTTGGAATAGTATAAATTATGCAATCTAATCCTGATGCATTTACACTCTTACGATCACTACCAAACATTTAATATCAGAAAGGTGCCCAAATCAGGTCAATAATCTTGAGCTGTAATTGGCCCACTATTAATAAAGTATCGCAAAGTCTATTATTGTCACTTGTATGTTTAACCACCCACCTCCCTCCTCTTTAACTTGTGTTTTATTTGAATTTCTATGCTTATTTTCCTTTATATATTTTATTAAACTGTCATATTATTGATATTTGTGGCACCAAAACTCGGAAGCCGCTATTATTGTTGTTGTTATTAATATTACTGTACTGAATTTACTCTCTGTTTGGTTAAATACTCAATACCAGGCAATCACTTGTACTGTATATATATATAAAATTCGCTCAAGCGCACAGCACGTTCCCACGTATATAAATTGACACTACATAGAGAGAGATATATATATACGCATAAAGACCGTGTATAAGGTATGTTTTGTGGATATGTTATGCCAGAGAGCATATGCTATAGTCGTATCCAACATATGGTAAAGAGCAGCCTCACCATTAACATTCTATATACATAAACGCGTGTTTGTACATATACAACCAACACATATCAATAGCCTAAAAATAACATGCAGACAGAAACTCTATCTACTGGCGTTGTAATTAACAAATCCGTATCCGAATCATCCACCAACATACAAAAAGACAATAATAATAATAATAATGGAAACAGCAGTACATCTCTATCTGGAGCCAAAAATAGCAAAGCGGCTGGTACTGCTGGGTCTAATCCTGCAAATAGTAGTGGTGGAACATGTACCCATGTACAAAGCCATTTAAAGCATTTGACTGAACGCTTGAAACATTTAATACCATATTCAATTATCTGCCGGAAAAGACAGGCCTTACTGTTGGGGAGAAGGGGCGGAATGACAACGGCTGCTGCTATAGCCGCCGCCGCCGCCGCTAATAAAGATCCTGGAGGAAGCGGGCAAACAGGAACTATCGGCGATCCAGCAAAAACCGTATCTTCTGGCAGTGGAGGAGGAGCTGGAGAAAGCGATCGCAGCAGAAAAAGATTAGTTGAAGAGGTAAACTTTGATCCAATGCTGTCATACTTGTGACGTGTCGTTTTTCCTTTACAGGCACTATATAATTACTCTGAAGCTATACTAGAGGGTATATTATACTGTCAATTAAAGCCATAAAAATCTATCTATTATAGATGCCATCTCCCACCTGTCAAGACTGCTACACGATAATGGACAACCTTCATGTATGCCTATTCTGTGACTATTGTGGATGCTGGAGACATTCATTAAAATCAAACTCATCATCCCACATCGTGAAACACTTGAAAGAATCTGGACACGAATTTGCATTAGATTTCAACCATTTTGAAATCTATTGTAATACATGCGGTGACTATATTTATGACCCAGGTCTAATAAACTTTATTCGCGGCTTACAAATCCGTTGGTATGCAGCCTTGTGCGATGCAGCTGAACCTGAAGCCAAACGGCCTCGAATTGTACCAACTGGTGCAGATTTTAACATGAATGTTCAAAGATACATAAAAGACCATGGTACGATAAATCCATGTGGTGGATTACGGGGGCTAAGGAATTTGGGAGCAACTTGCTATCTGAGTGTTGTCATCCAGTCTTTGCTTCATAACCCGATGATTCGCAACTGGATACTCAATGATGGTCATTTCCCTGACTGGTGTAGGGTTGGAAGGCATGTTCATGGAACCAACAACCCTAAACATTCAAAAATATTTGGGAATGGTTGTGCAAATGGTCTTATTGGAGGCACGCAGTCGGAATTCCTTGAAGAAGAGGTCATAAGTGATGGTGTGGCAATGTCTGGGCGTGTTGAAAGGCATGCTTCCAGCGAGCCGCCTTATGATGGCCATTCAATGCCAGGAGGAAATGGTACATCAAAACCCAAGATTTGCTTTACATGCGAATTGATTTCTTTGTACAACAGATTGCATTCGGATAGTACCACACCGATTGCACCAACACGGCTCCTGTACGCTCTTTGGATTACTAGGCCTGACCTTTCTGGATATGGCCAGCAAGACTCACACGAATGCTTTATTTCGCTGTTGGATCAGATGCATACTGAAATTGTTGAAAACTCCATTACACCACCGCCTGCGCAATCTTCTGCCGCTGGAGCTAGTGCAATGGCAGCCAAATTACTTAACAAGAAGGATAGAGACGACATCTCAGTAACTGGAAGTATAGGCGGTACAACTGCATCTCCAGTTGGATCGAATTCCAATACACCACTGATTTCATCAGCCTCATTTTCACCAAAGCGCAGTGGGATCTATTCAAATACAACAAGCAGCAGCTTGGGAATGGCCAACAGTAGTAGCAACTGTTCGTGTATAATCCACCAGACCTTTGGAGGAATTTTGCAAAGTACAGTGACATGTTCGAAATGTGATAACACAACAACTGCCTATGACCCAATGCTGGATGTATCACTTGATATTTCTGAATCACGAGGGCTAAGCATACTAGAATGTCTGGCCAAAAAGTGGATGAATCAGAATGGCAACCATTACAACCATGGTGGTTCCAATACCAAAGGGATAGATCTGACCAAGAAAAAGTTCTCATTCTTGCCTGATGATACCTCGATAACAAATGACACTAGGCCATCTGTTGTGACTCTACAAGATTGTTTAGAAAAGTTCACAAGCCCTGAAATACTACCAAAAGGCGTGTATACTTGCTCACAATGCAAGACAGCCGAGCATGGGGCAAGTAAGCGACTTTGTATAAAACAACTGTCGCCTGTATTGGCATTCCAGTTAAAGCGGTTCGAACACGGGCTCTTGAATACTTCGAAAATCGATACATATGTCCGACTACCTTTAGAATTAGACATGACTCCTTATACTGCATCCGCTCTAGCCTCCCAGGCCGCCACTGAGGCAGCACTGAAATCCAGCAATTCTACTAGCAATATCAATGGGGTTACCACAGCCATGATGCCTAATACCAATGAGCCGATTATTGTTGATGGGCCAGGTGGAACCACTTCTTTGGGAAAGCGTAGAACCGATGCCACCCACTCAAGCCCAGCCTGCCAATATGGCCTTTTCGCAGTCATTAGTCATAGTGGTGCACTTGATACTGGTCACTATGTGATGTATGCCAAACATCGGGGCCAGTGGTTTAGATTTGATGACGCAATGGTAACCAAAGCCAGTATCAGTGATGTTTTGCAGTTACACGAGGGTGACAAAGCAAAGATTGGATTGCCGACAAAAGGAATGGCATACATGGCCTTTTATATTAAGCAGACATTGGATTACAATGATGTTGTCCCTGGAGACATTGTTGATTCATTGATTACAGAAAGCAATAAAGTCGGGGGCGCGGATTCAGGTGGCGGCGGGTCATCAGGCATTGGAGGAGATGGTGGTTCAGGAGGCTCAAGAGGCGGTACTGGTCTAGGTGGTGGAAGTGGTGCCGGAGGTGGTGCTGGTATTGGGTCGGGATCAGGTGCAACTAGAATGAGGTTGGGACCCAATGGAGACATGAAGATTGAAAGAAGAGGTCGCAAGAAGGGATCGACTAATGCAGCTAGAAGAGCAGCCAAGGAAGAAAAGGAAAAGCGAAAGTCTTCAGGTAGCAGCGATATAAAGAAGCTGCTGACCAAGCAGCAAAAGAAGAATCAGTCACAGCAAGGAGGAGCTGCTAATAGTGGCGGTGGAAGCATTTCTGACTCTGCATCTGAGTTTTCTCCTGCCTCAATGTCAGCCAGTACATTGTCACCCTCGGTTCTGTTGAGTGGAGCTAATGATCTGGCAGCATCTACATCTTTGATGGCAACTGGCAGTATAAATGCCACTAATTCTGGTGCTGCCTCGGGTCTATTGCCAGGAATACTTGAAGAAGGAGAGGTTCTAAACGATGAGTTTGAAAGCGAGTTGATGATGGGTGATTCAACTTTACTGGATCATGGCAGTGTTGGAGACGGCTCTAATCCATTTGGATTGACCACAATGTTATCAGGAAGAGTTGACAGCAACCATGGGTTGACCTCAATGACAGGCGGCAGCAACTCAAACGCAAGCGCTAAGCGAGGACGGAGTGGAGGCGATGACGACGATGATGATGAACCTCTCCTGTATTATTTGGATAAAGATGCAGTCCAGTCCAATGACAACGAAGGGGGTGATGACTTTGATGAACTGAGACCAATGACTCACGGCTCAAACCGCAATAACAACAACAAAAATGAAGCAGACGACTTTGATATTGATAACTCTTTGTTTGGCGATGGGGAGGATTCTTTAACATTTGATGAATAGTCCGAAATAGACCCTTTTTCATACATTTTTGCTTGGCAACTTTAGTTACTAAAGCCAACCTTAAAGTTAATTATAATTTAATTTATGGCCCAAGATTTAGATCTGCCAAAAGTAAACGCCAACGTTGGTTTGTTTACAGTTTTCTAATATTAGTTCAATTATTACCCAGCAACTGACTAAAATAAACACAAAACAATGCACATACAACACTCATGCTAGCAGGTTTAGTGTTTTTATGCTTTAAAACGCCATTGCTGCACTTGGCAAAGCGATAATACCAACTTCTCTTTTAGTTTTTCAGTCACCTCCCATTTTTTAAACTCCTGGTTTACAATTTGGGGATTTTTTTTCAAAAGAGGAAAGTATAGAGGTTGAATTACTACATAAACATGACGGCCTCGTCATACAAGAAAACGCGAGGCGATGATGCTGGGCTATCCAAGACTCTTCCACTAGAACAGCATTTTGATTATCAGGAACAAATCGAAAGATATCGGAATATAGTTCTATCAGTATGTGCAGCCCTTGGCGGCTTAGAAAGGATAAGCATACCAAACCCCAGCGACCATGACAATGACAGTGTCGTTGTAGATAGTCAGCAGAACGCCACAAAATTAATCTACAGGCTAGGCGAAGAGTGTTTGGACTGCTTGAAAGATTTAAAAAGATTCATAAGGCGTGATGAGCAAAGCGACGATAAGCTAGTCCTTCGATGGCTGGGTGATTGGGGAATCTTGGAACGCGATATTGTCCCAATATTTGTACAAAGCGTAAAATATATTGAAAACAAGGCCGATGATTTGGGAAACTCAATTGATGAGGACCTTGTGATTTACTATTCGCGAGTTGCCATGATGTGTATTGAGCTGTTTGTATTCATGACATGGTCGATTGACTCCGCTTCACCAAATGCTTCACTTGATTTAGAAACCAATTTGGCATTAGAAGAAACCAAATTAACATTCACAAAAATCTTGCGCGGCTATAAACGTGTATTTGCAAACCGCGATGTAATGCACTCTCTAATGTATATGCTGATGAAGCCAGTTAACCTTCCACCCGCTAAACGAACACCAAAAGACGAGATGCTGATCAGGGGTGTGTTGTTTATATTTCGCAATGTCTTGGCCATTCCTGACCCATTTGTATCTCCCAACGCAAAGGGGTATGCACAGATCGAAAAGCCGGTCCAAGACAAATTAATCCGAGCCATGAGTAGGGAATGTGTACTAGATCTGATCTTGACCTTTGCTTCGTCCATTAAAGAAAAGCATATGTCGCCATTCAAGATTGTTGTTTTGGAATTAATATTCCATTTATACAACCGGGTTTCTGTCAAATATCTTTTCCCTAGAAAGTTCAGTGCTAACAAGAACTCTACCCTTAGCTCTTTTACATCCAATGACAGTGGCGATATATCAGAAAAGAAATCAGAGTTGGAGCAATTGCTTTCCAATGCTTCCAAAAATCGCCAAGCCCACATTCCGGCAAAGCGACACAACAGATTTGGAAGCACTTTTGCAGTAACCGCTGAAGGTGGTGGAAGAATTATCCCGATCTTCAATCCCAAAGAAGTCGTCAAACCGTTCGGAAAGTTTGCTGGCGATAAAAAGAAAAATGTCAGAAGACCAAGAATGCAAAACAGCCAGTCCTCTCTAACTGGTGACGGTGGTATTGGTGGCTCAGGTGGTGGGCTTAATACATTGATGAATAAATCTCAAAGCGTTTTGGAAGATTATCGTGATGTGGATTCAGATGTTCTTGACATACTCCGTGATATTGCCAAAACATTTATCATCAATTGTTTTAATCCATTCTTTTCAACTCTATTTGATGATATCCAAGTTGGCAGATTCCATATCAGACCACAAGATCGATCAATGTTTATCAATGTTGTCGGGTATTTCTTGGACTACTTTTGCCTGGAGTGGTCGCTACAAAGCTCTAATGTTAGCACTACAACAGGTTCTGCTTCCAAAGGTGTTGATAGCAACAAAAATGATAGACTGGAGTTGGGCCACATTATTGGTATATTCAGTCTCCAGTGTGTGCCATACTGTCTTAACGAAATCAACAATAACCTTGACATGAAGGAATGGACAATCCTGATGGGTACCATGCACAGCTTCAAGACAATGCTTAAAACCGTGTCGATAATGTGTAAATCTAAGGAACCCGATACCAACAAAAAAGACCCAGACAATAATAATAATGCCACTGATGATGACAATGATAAGTACAGGATAGCTGGAGAGCACATTCAGGACAACCTGTACTATGATGGTGAGGTATTGAATCTAATAAGTAGGTTATGCAGAAGCTATAAACCAACCAACCAGTCCTTTTCATTCTTGGTCGGTTTGGTTGAAATGGTCGATACGTTCTTCAAGGTCCTTGAAGAATACGCAAAGCGTAAGCAGCATATGTTTGTTCGAAAAAAGGTACGGATGGGCAAAAAGTCTAAAGCCAAGAAAGATGAGAATGGTAATGAAAATGGTGGCGATTCTGGCGATAAAGCATCTCAAAGTGAAGATGAAGAAAGCCAAGATGAAAAAGACGAAGAAGATATACAATATATCGAGCGTTTATTCGAAATGAGAACTTATGAGCGTGCATTTGCTACTGAGGGTGTCGTAAGGACATACTGTGGCTTACTCAACACATTCTCGAATCTTCATGAGTCGCATTTACAGGCAGTATATAATATGCTTTTCCGAGTCACCGCTACATGTCAGAAATATCACCTAATGTTCAAACGACCACACCTTGAACTGTTCTATAATATGCTTTCCAATGATGATGAACAAAAGAGACAACATCGTGGCAATTCTGGCTGGATCAAGACATGGGATAACCTTATTGATTTGGTTGTTTGGATACTAAGACAATATTTCAGAACTAAAAAGGCTTTATCCAAGGAAACTGGCGACGATAATAATGAAAGTAACAGCGCTTCAAGTTTGATGAAATATAGGAATGCAAAGATTGAAGCTCTGGCTGACCCTAGTAAAGAAAAAAGAATTCTGCACTTTATCAAGGTTTCGAGTAAAGGAAAGGATGAGAAGAAATATGCTCCACCACCTGTACCTAACAAGAGCCAAGGAGCAGATGGTTATAGCTCTGATGAATATGGCCATAACAGTGACAGCGATTATGACCGGGAGTATGACACAAATTATGGATATGCTGATAGTAGTGATGGCGAGATTCCCCTTCCTACACACCTAACATGGACCCAGAAACTAGGAATCGAAATTGGTATCTTGATAAGGAATGGCAAGAAAGATATGATTGGGTGGCTACAAGAAGAAATGAGAAGGTGCTTGAGAATCAGAGCTGCAACCAAATCAAACAAAAAGGAATCCAACAATGACAACAATAATAACGACGAGAGTGATATTGATGATGCTCTTGATAGACCAGATTTTACTGTTGATCCAGATGAAGATACCATTTCTAAAGAGCTATCACAAAATCACAACCTTCGTAAGATGCTGGAGCTTTTAAAGTTTGAATGGCAAGGTCAAGATTTGGATGAATCAGATCCAAAGTGGATTATTCCCGGGTTGTTAGAAGATCAAGAGATCGAGTCATACATCCCTATCACTGAACGTTTAATGACAGTTGATTTGATGGATGAAAAGGGTCGCAGGCTAAGCGACAAAAAGAAGAAAGGCAAGCGGACTAGTAGAGCCAATAAAGGGACCCGGAAACCGCGAAACTCCAAAGAAAAGACAAAGTTTGTGTCTGACCAATTTGTCCACTCGTCAGATGATGATGAAATGGATTTCAATTCTGAAGAAGCCAAAACCTTCTTTGCCAAAGAAGCCAACTTGCGTAAAATGGCCCAGAAGAAGGCAGCAATTGCTGGGTTGAATTTATCTGATGAAGAGGGAGCAGAGAGCGATAACGAAAAGGATGATAAACTAGAAGCACGGCCGAAAAAATTCAGCATCATTGATGACAGTGATGATGATGATGAAGACACTGAAAATCATCTAGAGCAAAACTTTGCTAATAATAATGGTAGTGCAGAGAAAGCAGCAACAAATGTTGCTAAGCCTCATTATAATGGCAAAAAACGACCATACGAGAAATCCCCAGAGATCAATTTTGCAGACAGCGACCATGACGAGGTCCCCAACTTGGCACTAATATCTGGCAATGACACCGACAATCAAGAAGCCGAAAAGGTTGATGAAGCAGCCGCCCGTTCGGACATTCTAAAAGATTTCGCATTTTCATCCGACGAGGACGATTCTCAAGGATATGTTGGTCCGTCACAGCCAGATCCCGAGATAAAAGATCCAACTGGATTCTTTGGATTCGCTACTACCTCTACTTCTTCGATGCTTAAACCCAAGTCAAAGGCAGCAGCAGCAACACCAGTTAAAAGAAATGAACAGGCTTTAAATGACAACCAAAATGAAAATGTTGAAAATCAGGGCCAAAAGTTCAAAAAACCCAGATTGACTGTCATTTCTGATGAAGATGACTGATAGCTCATCTATTCGAGTCTCTTAGTATTATTATTATGATCATTTTTACTACCATGTTTAATACCGATATTATTTATTTTGTTTGTTACCAGTACTTTTATTCAATTATATTTTATATATGCAAATATACAGTGATTTAAAAATGAATATGGTCAAGTTTCACTATTGACAGAACCACAGTGGTTGTGAGTGGATCTCGGCAAAATGTGCCATAAATTTGATAAGTGATTTAAAAGTTTTGATATATGGGCAATTATTTTTGAAGGGTGAATGTTTATTAGTACAACTGGACATCTACTTGACTGTGATTATAGGGACAGTCACAGCTAAATGAATGTCCAGTTTTACTAGTAAACTTTCACCCTTCAAAATAATCGCCCATATTATATTACTATTCAAATTAATTTAATGTCTACTCAAAAAAAACCAAATACATTTAAAAACTACAAATTACTATTTAAATTATTAGAAGTTAATAACCAAACCCACTGCGTTTGATGTCCTTATTTATTGATACTAATTTTCTCGTGTATGCAGAGAGAGACAATTCGCCCTTTTCTTCTTCAAAAGCTTGAATTGCCAGATTCAAATCATAATCGTACAAAGACTTTAGATAATCCAATCTTCTACCAATGAGCTGAATTCTATGATATCTCTTTGTATTGGAGCTGGTACCAGTCAAGACATATTTTTTGACTTTTCCTTCCATCTCCTGCTCTATAGATTGATAATAGTTATAAAGCCCAACGTAATCATATTCACCAGTTTGAGTGTTTGTACAGAAATTTCGGATTTCTTGAATATTTAGTGGCTCGGTGTTTTGGTACTCATCAATATTTGCTGATTGCTGCTCGGTGTGGTAGGACGCTGATGCCGAGGCTTGTGACTCTTCATAGTCATAGCCAGAGTAGTACTGATGAGATTGCTGATAGTGATAACCGTGGCTGCTACTAGTGCTGGCATAGTTTGAGGGGCAGCTGCTTTCTCCATATGAAGTCGAAGCATAGGTGTTATATCCAGAGGTTCTTGAATATTCGGGTATGCCACTAAACCCTTCTTGGAACGATGGGAGCGTGTATGTTGGAGATTCGCTGGTACCTTGTGGTTCGGTGTATGATGTGGGAGATGCTTCGTCTTCTGACGGGGATGTATTTGGAGAAGACGAGTGTTGGTATGTGGTAGGAAGTCTTGGCTGAAGAGGTCTGGGTGGAGAATAATTGTAGTAGCGAGAGGATGAGTATTCCCATTTCTCCTCCTCATCATTATCATCGCTGCCATTGCTTTTATATACATGGCTGGCAGAGTAACTGCTGTCATTGGGGGGCCAACCATAGTAACCAGTGCCATCATCGTCATCATCATCTTCCTGATCGCTGTCGCTGCCTGGTTGAGGAGTATTTGCTCTAGTATCAGTGAAGCTTGTGCTATAATGGTAGCCATAGTTGCGCGAAGGTTCGTAAGAGTCTCTATCTTCATCGTTACCATACTCGCTCGAGTAAGCTCTTGAGAAGAACATTTCTACTAGTTTGAAAATTATGTATGGATGCGATAGTAAAATGTCGATGGTAAAATGTTAAGGAGAAATTAGAGTGGTGCTAGTTAATGCATCTTGTTAGCAGGATTCAGTGCCTAGTTTATATAATTCTCAGAAAAGCCATGAAGTTAATGCCACTTAATCATATATCCTTCATGGAATTCTACCTCTGGCTCTTCTTTACCTCCCCCCTGTCTTCCTGTCTATCCCCCACCACCACTATTTTCAGTAATGGTGAATACAATGGGCACCCCACTTTCTCTATAATGGTTATTCAGTTTAAGTGATTTGAAAAGCCTATGTCTATAACCACATCCACCCACATCAAATATCAATTTTCAATAAAAAAAGACCAATACCTCGGGTCATATTTACAAATGAATTGGTGTGGATTTATCCAATAACTGTGGCGAATGCTGAGTAGTTTAAGACATGGGTAGCAACACACCAGCACTGAATTCTGTATCTGCACCAGCCACTTTGTTGATACACTAGCCACGGTCCTTTAAACACTAGCCACATCAAAGAAAACAAGTCTCTTTGTAAATCCAAAAAAAGGTCAATGATTTTGTCTAGATAAGCAAGAGACAATATTCATAACTCTAAAATCAAGTATACTCTTGATCTTTGAAGAAAAAAGAAGAAAGCCAAGAAAGCCACATTAGTCTTTTCCTGTCCTTCTTGTTCACAAAAAGGTTCACGTACCCTATCAGGCATAGGTCGGAAACGCCGCTTCAATCCAGATTTATGGTTAATGAGTCTCCATTCACAACAATTACAACCGCAGAGTTGACCTTACCAGCATCTGACTTTGGATTTTTTTAATTGTAGGTTGTGCTTAACTTTATGCACGCTATCCTAATACTATATGAACTTTATTTCTGTATGTCCTTGATTTGAGCACGAACCCATCTTTATTTTTTATTTCCCTAACTTCTCACTGCCATTGCTGTTACTCCTGCTACATCCTCTCTGCAATAAATCAATTCATTCAAACATTTCTCTTTGTTTAACGGACCAGAGCGATAGAGAGAGAGAGAGAGCTTTTAAATAAAAACAAGTCTTTCTCTTTTCTCAATTACATGCGCGCGGTATTATCCCGTTTGAAATCAAGCGAAATCATCTAGTACAAAGGCCTTTTTATAAAGCTAAATCATTATCTGATCCGCTGTGATGTTTTACAAATCCCGTTCTTTAGTTATAGCAAGTGAAATTCAATCACATATACATATTTAACATACTTGTACTATTGAAGCTACATTTGGTTTACAGTGTCTTAGTTGTTAAGAAAGGGAAGCCAAGAACATAATTAAAAACCTGTGGAACACATCTGCCATTCCCAAAGCCTTTATTCTTAATGATGGTTTTAGTTGTGGCATTGATTTGGATTTATTTATGAATACCATGTGAATGCCAAAGCCAACCACTGGCTTACTGATCAAATGTTGGAATTCCTTCATTGCTAACGCTTCTCCAAAGTATTAGGTTGAAATCATCTGCAATGATGTCTTGCCTTTACATTTTGAATCTATTCGAAACCCTTATGTGTTTGCAATCAGCTCCATAGTACCAGTTTATGCTGTTCAGATGAAACAGTTTTTTAAGAGTATCTTTTTGACCTATCATCCTTCAAGTTACACACACACACACAACCATCTCACTGATTTTTTATTGACGGTCTTATTAGAACAACTTTAATACTCAAATCCATATACATTTGGACATATTTCACAAGGCCTTAAGCAAAATGGGACCCAAGGAATTGCATATAAAATAGCTGATGAGGACCCATCTCTGCCTACCATAGAGATTTGATCACTGGTGAAATCTTCTCATATTCAAAGGCAATCGCGAAATAAATACATTAAATGGGTTTAGATGGTAGTAGCTTGTGATATTTGTCTTTATCAACAAATTTGGCAATAGGTTAGCTAATTTAATAATCTTTTTACTTTTTAAAAGATGGCGTTTAAGCTACTGTCTATTAGATTTGCTATTAATATGAAAGATTATTTTTGAAGGGCTAAGTTTTACTAATAGACCAGTTTCAACTTGCGTATTGGTCACTATATATTTTCATTGACCAATGCCTCGTTATGCACTATCTGCATTTAGCCTTTCAAAAATAACTACCCATATTTGTAAACACAAACACTCAGGCATAAACCATACTATCATTTAAATTAACCATCAACACGAGCGCTTTTTTACAAGCATACTTAACAACCACATGAACATATCCCTTACCCATTCTCTCTAGGCTGAGCAAATACAGCATGTAGTCTGTAATAATGTCATGTGGTGGTGGCATCTCATTAATGATTTGCATCTAGGATTATGGCGGTTAGGCATTTTATTACTCCTAGGATGGTAGCTGTATGCCACATACTGATTTGCATCCAAGATTATGCAGGAGGTGGGATCCATATTCCCATACTCCGTCCTTACATAAAAGTAGAATTAATATTCGCTTTAATTCACAAGGAAAGCAATCACATGTTTTTTCTTTCATTGTTAAACGGCTAGACTATAAAATAGTATATATAAAACAGAAATTAGGTATGATAAAATCAACAGCATCCTAGTATTTTATCATGCTGCATTATACATCTAAACCCCCACTATTTGAGCTATCAATACTAATACTAATAATACTAAACCATCATTGTACTTGAATAAAATATAAAGATGACTTATACCAATAACCCTGATATAAACACCAGCGGAGTAAAGCGAAAGCTTAGTGATGGAGACCTCATTGGATATTCTCCCAATAAATCTAGTCTGTCGTTTTCAAACCAACCCCCGCCACCAAACAAGAAAATAACATCGCCAAACAACCTTCCACAACATATAAAGGATAACATTTGCCAATACCTTGGTATAAGTTTTGCTACCGAGACGCTTGATATTTTGAGCAACTTCTCTGCTTCATGGAACTTTGCCGTACAACAAGAAAGGTGGTCCCATTTTAGATACCCAGAACTAAGTGATGACAATCTCAACAACAGTAGTGACTCGGAGTTGGAAAGCAGTATAATTGATGAAGCCACCACCACTGCCTCCACAGACAATAGCGACGATGATGGTCAAAAAGGAACTGGTCTCGAAGAATTCCTGGCTGAAGGTTACAAATTTGTACAGAGTTTATGGTTATTCCCAGATGAACAAGCAATGGATCAACGTTTACTAAACAAAAGATATCCATGTCTTAAAGAAATTACCCTTCCACACAACTATTCCAATTCAGATGAAATCACAAGGCTGGTTAAGAATAATAAGACTATACAGGTTATTCATATTGACGGCGAAGAAAAGACCAGTGGGAATGACGAAGAAAACAGCAGCAGCAACAGTCAGCACAGCTTTTTGTTCGAAACTTCACCATTCAAGAAAGCCCTGGAATCCTTGGCTACATCAAACTATCTTTCTCAGCTTGATTTTACTGTGCCGATTAGTACTAAACAGATGTATGTGACTCTCAAGAATTTGCCTATATTGTCTGCTATTGAAATATCATACCTTGTTTATGACGGTGCTGAGGATGATCTCCCAGATGCCAATAGTACACAAGCTTATGAGAATCGTTTCAGTCTCACAACCAATAATCCAAATAACAAACCGCCACGGCCACTACCATTTATACACAAGAATCTACGAAAGTTTGATCTATTCACATACACAGTCGATACAACCACCTACAACCACACCTCACTAGAAGATGTTTTATCTATATTCAATACCAAAGTATTTCCAAACCTCGAACACATTGATCTTCCCCATATATGTTTACCAGGAGAATCTCCCGAATATCTTGATTTCAATGATTCGCAAATGTGGACATCAGCAATCTCAATGACTACCACTACTATTACACCCAATTCTTTCCGATCAATCACCAATGGTAATAACAATGATAATAGTATCAGTGGTGGTGGCAGCATTAGTTGGAGAAGACCCACCTCTGAATATAATTTTAACAACAACAACACCAGCAGCAACAATTCTGTGGACTGGTCAAAAATCTCTTCAATAAGATTATGCGAATACAACATTAAACTATCAACTCTAATTGCATCGGCCTGTCCCAACATCACAGTCTTACGAATGTTGTTACCAAAAGGCAGCGAACAACGGTTTTCAGCATTCTGCAAAACTGTGCACATATTGGGCAAACATTTTCCAAAATTACAGTCCCTGGTATTTGATGAATGTAGTAGACAAAACCTTAAGTTGCCAAGCGATACTTTTATATTTGTCGATAAACATATCTCATCGTCTTCCTACGCTGTTATTACTACTCCTACTAATTCTATTAATGCGGTCAGTGATGTACCTACAATAACTACAAAGAAATTTGCCTGGACCAATATAAGCTATATTGACCTAAGCTCAATGTCGATTGATCTCTACGAACTGATCGGATTATCTCAATTCAAAAATCTACATACCCTTTATATAAAATTAATCAATCTTGATAATATATTCCAAAAGCTTCCTAAGCAGCCGCATTCAACAAAAACAACAACAGGAGCAGCAGGGACAGGAGGATCAATGACTCCTCTGGTAAGATTTGACAGTTTAAAAATTTTAGGTCTATCGATTTCAAACATTCCAAAAACTCTCAGTCATCCATATTATTATTATCATAGTTCGTCGCAGACTTTTGATTATGTGTCATATTTGATCAAGAGGATGCC
Organism: Mycoemilia scoparia; assembly: GCA_027575805.1. NCBI lineage: Eukaryota > Fungi > Kickxellomycota > Kickxellomycetes > Kickxellales > Kickxellaceae > Mycoemilia > Mycoemilia scoparia. The sequence goes on along the minus strand of JANBPU010000224.1, from coordinate 351 downwards.
AGTTCTTAAATGCTTTAAATTAGATTCTCAACTTGGTATCATTTATGATCATTTGGTTATTAGTTTTCCATTAATTCTTTTTTTACTTTTATCTGATAATAATTAATTTTGATAATAATAATAATTATATGGGTAATAATTTTTGAAGGCTGAAAGTTTACTAGTAAAACTGGACATCTATATGGATGTGATTACCCCTATAAATATTCATCCTTCAAAAATTATTACCTATATAACAGTGCATATGAGTTTGTGGACTTGAAGCAAAAAGTCCAAAAATTGCAACACCAGGTGTTCCCGCTTGGTCCCCCACAGCAGTACTCTCCTGGCCATAACGAGCTTGGTTACGGT
>JANBPU010000223.1:6741-26268 GCA_027575805.1 Mycoemilia scoparia | reverse complement strand
TGCTGAATTCAATAGTAACTCGGACATTTACATCCATTTCACCAGCTTAATTATTGATGGAAGCATACGCATTTTGGCAGCCCTAAGCTGTTTTGGCATAAAATCTTTTGGTACCTGGCAGTCAAATACCACAGGATAGGCATCGAAGTTATCAGGGTTTGAACTGGGATCGCCTTTATGTTCAAACTTTGTTAAAATGATGTCTTTGTCAGGACTGGCAGTAAACGAGGAGGTAGCCCTTTTAACCACAATGTCAAAACCATGCGATTCGGTGAGTCTGTCCTTTCTGTTTTATATAAATAATGAGAGCCACAAGAGGTAGGGATGTCTAATACGTCTTCATACAACTTTTTATAGCCACATTGGCTTAGACGTTCTCTGAGATTAAGGGTGTATCTTGACAATCTTTGAATGTTTTAATGGCTGATATATGTAGGCTATTAATATGGCCAGTTCTCCACCAAAAGAAGGAAACAGACAGTTATCCTTATGTATCAGCTGCAAGCCAGCTCGTAGCCCATGCATTTTAGTTGATATATTGGTGATGGTTAGCCAGTATCCAAGTAAATATCCTAGTACCCCTTTTAAAGGAGACTGCTGTGTCGTTTGGCTGTGGTTTCCCCTTTAACTGTTGGCCACCAAAAGGTACCCTTTAAAAATTATGATCCATATACTTCTAATGTCAAATTAATTCCGAGTAGCAAAATTCCATATCATTGTTAATCGAAGTTTATAATTACAAAATAAGAATGATAATTTGACGTGGTCACCAATAGCTAGTATAGTTACATATTTTCAATCATTCAAATTGCTTCAATAGTGTGCATGTATCTAACAAGATGGTTCATGATATTTACTTGATAGATGGATGCAAGCTTTTAATTAACCTTTTAAATGCATTTAGAAATATAATAAACATGTGTATACGGAAACAAGGAGGAAGAGAGATGTAAAAATAGAAAAGGTTTCAAACTACAAGAATAAGTGATAAAAATTAAAATAAAAAGCAAATGTCAAGATGATATATATGGGCAATAATTTTTGAAGGGTCAATTTTGGTGACTGATGATTATAGGGGCAATCCCAGCCAAATGGATGTCCAGCTTTACTAGTAAACTATTACCCTTCAAAAATAATCGCCCATATATATATATATCATTATACTTAACATTAATTACATATATATAACCAACAAAATACTAACCAATCAGTGCTTGTTACGACCCCGTGGCATAGGAAATACCAAATGAGTTGGTATATTCATTTCTCTATAATCATCATCATCAAACCTTACTTTGTATGCCCCATTAATAGGAATCCCTGGAATTATCCAACTGGCATCAACTAATGGGTTAGGATTTTGACTAGGCGGTGCCAACACTGTGGCCTTATAAAACACTGTGGTTCCCGGATACATCCCCAATGCCCGATCACCTCGTTTAATTTCTGGTCTATGTGGATTGATTTTCAAGATTTGTTTAGTTGATAGAGTGTAACGACCTCCATCATCTACATCCTCAACTTCGACTCGAGTTGATGACAAGACTTGGCGAATTTTGGCTAATATCCATTCATCTAGCTGATCAGCTGCACCGGGAATATGGGCTGCTACATAAGTCCCTACTAACGAGTTTTGAAGATTGTCTTTTGATTTGGAATCTCCTCCGGCTGTAGCTGGTGTTGTGGTTTTACCAGAATTTGAATGTCCTTGTAGAGGAGGTGGAGGTAGAGGAACAGAACCACTTCGATTACTTGCTGAACTGACAGCTGAATTACTCCGTCTTCGCCTTGTACTGGTATTATTATTGTTGTTGTTGGCATTACTAGTAGGCTTGGCACTTGATCGTCTTTCATTTGTTAATGGCATAACATAATGTTGGCTGTGAGAACTACCACTACCACTACCATGTCCAGCTGATGAAGTTCCTCTTTTATCTAGTAAATCTGTATTGCTGCTGCTGCTTCCGCCGCTGCCACTGCCATCACTGCCTTCTCCAGCCGTTGCTGTGGTTGTAGCATTGGCACTTGCAATGGACACACCACGAGCTAAGGGAGATCTTGGTCTCGAAGCCATTGCTGATAAATGAGGTCCATTATGGTGATGGTGATGTGGCAATGGTGGTGGGGTAGGTTTATTAGAACTTGGTAAACCACCACTGACGCTATCAATATCTCCCAATGATTTGTTGTCGCCCCTACCATTTCCATTTTGACTTTCTTCCATTAGTTTTGATAGTTTGCTTAACAATTTCGCTGCTCTACGTTCCATGTCATGTTCAGCTCTGGCCAAATCCATGCTCTGCTTGAGTAAAAGCTTATGATTCTGGAGTTTCTTTTCAGCATCTGGCGGTAACTGGGTTACCGAACCGCCATTTCCCGAACTAGTACTACTGCTGGTCATTGACATTGGTGTTGATTGACTTTTTTCGTTCCCATTGTTTGTATTATATTTGAGGTCAGATAAGGTAGATGTGTTTGAATTGATTTTGGTAACTAGATCAAACTGTTTATGCCGGTTTTCATCAATATCGTTGAACAGTTTACATATTTCGGTCCATAGTTCGGTAGTCATCTGGTCGATCTTCCTTTATATGGATGTAATTTTGTTTCTTTGCGTGTGTGTTTTATGCCAAAAATTAATGATGTCAATAATGGTTTGAGTGAGTGAGTGAGTGAATAATAATGTGTCATAGTTTTGAATTTCACTAATCTTGTGATCAATTGTGAAATATTCTGATTATGGGTTTTATAAATTTGGTTTAATTTGGACTTTTTTGCAGTTAAAATTCTTTCTAGAATTTGATAAACAAATTATCTGGTATAGTAGCAGTAAAACAAAATAGACAGAATTTAAACACAAAGCTCTACTAATTGGTATAGAAAAACATAAACTCTATAAAAGTACGATTTATTTATTAACATAAAATGGCAAAAGATTTTTAGATCCATTTTGATACTGACTTGTAAATGCAAAATGAACTTGTGGAAATTTCGTTTGAAGTAGTGGGACATGTAGTGTGATTTTTTGATTTGAAAAGTAGTGTGAAAACAATCTTATAGCAGGGAATAATTCGACCAGTTGGACCAATTGGCCAATGCTGGGCTCCTGTTTAAACTCAAGGCAATTTAAGTATACAAGCTTTCTAAAACACCCACAACCACCATCATTGTAACTATTGTTAGTGGTGGTGGTGGTGATCAATTCTGAATGAACCTTTATAGATTCAAGTGTGGAAAACGATATTTCTAGGATTTCTAGGTTTGGAAATTGGGAGACAGCAAATAATGATGCTGATGTATATCCACCTACTGGGCTAAGATATAATCTTCTTATCGTATATTTGCAATTAAATATTAGCCGATATTTTAGTAGTTGGTTGGTAGCAAGCTGATGCTGCTGTTCAAAAGTAGACGCTGTAGCGGTCGAGCTTTGAGTGTCTTGACTATCATTCAGTCCCATCTGGCTCACCATATTGTCCAAACTATTATTATTTTCGCCACTGTCAATACTGATGTTGGAAATATTGGGAAACAAGGCCAAATCATTAGGCACGTCAACTTCAATATCTTCCAAACAATCCCACATTCCAAATCCAAAATACTCAAGTTTTTGAAAGCCACCACTGCTAGCAGCAACAGATTTAAATAGCTTGACCCTATTATATGGGTCTTCGGTATCATCATTACTTGTCGCAACATACAAATGAGTGCAATTAGGACAGCATTTACCCATCAGGTCCAGTAGCTCAGGAGTGATAGCATAAAGGTTGAGCTCGGTTATGGTACTATGAATTCCTGGAGTCGAAATTGACGTTGAAGTTGAAGGCCGGAGTGTGGATGTGGGAGGCATAAAGAAATACTGCTGTGGAATAATGGAGACTTTCTGAACATCTGGAAATTTTGGATCAGGAAACCAATCGAACAGTCTAAATACTTCGAGACTACTTAAACTTGGCATTATGAATGATGTGTCAAACACCAGCTCTTGGTTTTTAATTTTTTGTAGTAGAGTATCAGCACAGTTGGTTACAAACCATTTGGAAAAAGTCAGTTTTTTGATGTTGTAAAATTTGGATTTTGGATCTGAAGCAATGCTAGGATCATAGATATTCAGCTGGTTTTTTTGAACAAATATATCGGAAATATCGTCAAATACGCAATACTGAAGTACCAACGCTTCGAGATTTGGTAACTTTTCAAGTAAATACGATAATGAGGGTAAATTTATGTTTGTATAGATTTCAAGCTTTGATAGCCTTTGGTGTAATGGAGCAATTAAACGAAGAAATAAGGATAACTCCAGGGTTGGGTCTTCTAAACTGTTGAGGTCTTCATCTATTGCTAGTCTGGTAATGGTTGGATTGTGTTGAATAAATTTGTCAAGGTTAGAAAGAAATTGACTATCATTTTCTATTTCCAGAGATTTTAGTCTGGGGCACTTTAGGTTAACCAGGATGTTGGTGTCAAGTGGTAGATTGTATTTTCTGAACTGGATGCAGGATGCATATTTGTGGCCGATCTCTAAATATATATATATATGTATATACATTATTCAACCATTTGTGTTATGTATCAGCTAATTGTGCATATATAAGTGGTGGAAGTCTATTTATCAGGCTTACTCTCAAATTTTGTATCGTTGTCCTGATATTCGTATATATTATATCTGTATTCAAGAACTGCTTCATACCATTCCATAGATACTTTCTCCAGAGATCCCAGGTTGTCATTGAAATACTCATCGGCTAGCATTGAGCAAATCTTTTTTCGTATGTGATAAGGTAGTGACATTATTATAGCCAGTTAGCATGTAAAATGTCTTAAAAGTCGATGCTCTTTAAAGGCATTATCAGACCTGAGCACAAGATGAAATAAATTATGTGAGAAGAAAACTAATATGGGTCGAACTGAACATCATTGATACTACTTTGAGGAAAATAAAGATGCTGAACCTTGTATTCAGCCAAAGAGATATTAAGCTTTGTTGTAAATTATTACCCAAATTTAGAATAGCTACAAAGCAATGTCTAATAGCATTGCATGATAAGAGAGATGCGTTGTTTTAGGAAATTATACAAATAGTAAAGCATAATTGTTTAAGCTGGAAAATGGGGAATTTGTAAATAACAAGCAAAACACTGCAATTCTGTAATTATTCTGTTTGCTAAAAAATATATTGTGGAATTTAGTACAAACTTGAAGCTGCTAGATAAGACAACACATTGCTTGTTCTGATATTTACATTTTTAAATAGAGAAAATAAGGGCCATAAATAAAACAAATGATAACGTCTCAAGAATCAAGTGCTTTACTCTTATGACTATAAAAAGCCATCACATGGTGAATTTTTACTTGAGACAATATATATATATATATATATATATATGCGAGGTAGAAGTAATTCCTTAGATTGTGGTCTAAGCCCGGGTCAATTTGTTTGCAATTCCTAGAGGCTTGTTTTGTACAAGGCGTTGTTAAATCTGACCATACACGCATACATTCTAATAAAACATGCATAAATTCAAGCTAAATAAACCTTGACAGGAGTAGCTTCCTCCCCCCAAACAATCCGGAAGCACAAATAAACCCATGTTTGTATGCTTGTCTGGAGTTTTCACTCACACAGTCATAGTTTATTAAACCTTGCATCAACCTATTTGGCACTGAACTCGGGCGCTTAGAGCATCCTGAATACTAATAAACGTCATATACGGTTTCCCAGTGTGCTTGTGTGTGCTCTATTTTTAATTGGAATCACAGCACAGTCATTTACAGTGAACAACTTCATTATGACTGTGTGTGTATGAACTTCCAATTAATTATGCTACATTCCACACCACCTGTCCTGATGACTTCATAAATCAAACCAGTTTGTTTGCATGATTTAGGGGAGAAAGGTGAGGGAGAGGGAGAGACAAGGATACTTGAACAATAACAATCAAAATGGGGAATTTTTCAATTTGTCGTTCATTTGGCTATGGTTAAATGTCCAAAGAGGGAGAAGGACAGAGAGGGGGCTTCAGTTGCCTTGCCAGTTCAGTGTGTAAACCCATAACCTCTGCGTCTATTTTCCGTTCTTGTTACTTACAAGTATCAACCTTGGCGGTCCTTCTATTCTTTATCATATGTACTGTAAATCAATCGTTAAACTCTAGCTTGTCTCTCTATTCTCCGCGACTCCATTGTAATTATTCTTTTTTTTTGACTATTATAGCTACTACTGGTTTTAGGACACAAACTCAATATTTGCTTATTACTGCCTTATCTCCTATTTTTGTAAGCTTTGATTACTGCGTATCTACTCCTTTCTCTTTTCTTCATTAAATTCTGAGCCACCAACTGGAGTCACTACAACCATGCACCCGGAATACACGACGCTATGGATACACGACAACACGCCTGAATGTAACATCCTATGGTGCTCAAACAGTGTATCCGATTGTCTTGGCTGGAAACCTGAAGAGATGATTGGAAAAACGGCTGAAGACTTTGTACCTGCACATCGAACTATCCATTATCGACGTGCTATTGCACGTAACCATCTCCAAGACGCTTTGGCCTGGCAGTTCAATATCGAGACTTTGTGCAAGGATGGTAGCTATGCTACACTGAGCTGTGTCTGTTTCAATTGCCAAAATATTGTGATTGCCATCGCTTCACCAACTGATTTGTCTGGTAAGTTATCAGCCAGTCAACTACTGAGAGAGAGAGAGCTTATCTATTTAGTTATCTACAATATACGCTGATATACTCTTTCAATGCTTGGATTTATAATATTGCTATTGTCACATTTGCATATGTGCTGGCTTTATACTCTATAATACTTGGTCTAATTACGTCCCCCTTTTCTATCTATCTCTGTGTGTATGTGTGTGTATTGATTATGAAAATTAGATACCAAGCTTACACGTATCCAAAAGGATGGCGAAACTAAACAAGAGGTAAGCTTATTCTTTTTATTCCATTCATCAATAAACATGATAAGCCGTCATGAAACAATAGCATGGCATTGTTGTTTACCATCATCCATGTATGGCGTGATTGTATTTATTGTCATAATTGTTATTGTAATTATTCATACAATAACATCAATGGCATTCATCAATGAGGGAACGCACAGTGGTAGACAAGCTTAATAAACACCTTCTAACCATCACCATAACACAACAAATAATTATAGGACTGGGTATCATCAAGCCAATATCCAAATATCCCACCCCTAGAAAAAGCCAATGTTGAACAAGTCCAAATGCACGGGGTCAATACCCTCTTTCCAAAAGCTGATCCCATGGACCGCATACACTACATGCCAATTCCCGAGCAGCGTGGATGCTTCATCTTGAGATCAGACCCGATAAACGACAGCGAAACGACCACAGAAAACCTAGACAACATGTTTGGCCGGGCCAACATAACCAGAGACTGGAAAATCGAATTTGCATCCCAAACTATGGAGAATCTCTTGGGATTTGACGGATCGGAGCTTATAAGTCGGTCGTTCCTGAAATGTGTGTATGTTGAAGATATGGTTGGAGTCGCCGATTCTTTGGATAAGGCCATGTCCAGCCATAGAGTCCACTCCCTGTCGTTTAGAGTCTGCCCGGAGGGAGACCCATTAGAAACCCAGAAAATTATCCCAGTTGAAGGGCTGGTTGTTGGATCGTTTAAGAATATTGTGCTGTTGATGAGGCCAAAGGCACGTACGCGGAACGATATTAGATCGATGATCGAGCACAAGAGAATGATCCGGAAAAGACAACAAGAGCAATTAAGACGTGAGAGAGCTGCTGCTACTGCTGCTGCAGATCATCAACAACCACCGCCAATTCAAGAAGAAGCAGAAAGTATGGATGAGAGTAGTATTGATTATTCGCTATATGAGGATCCCGAGACTGATAGTTTTTCGCTGTGCGATATTATCAGCAGTGATCCAGAAACTAGCGCGGCTGAGGGATTTTGGGCTTATCTTGATGAAAGTGAATTTAACATGGAGCAAGAGCTTCAGCAAAACCCAGAAACTTTGTTTAGAGATTGTCAAGGATGATGATTTCTTGAAGCGATACGCACATATATGGTAGAAATTCACTGCCGATCAGGCGTGAAATAGGCGGAAATGAGTCCTCGCATTTTGGCCCAATCACCAGCCAATCTATATGCAATTCCTGGGACCCACTTTGCCTAAGGTGGTGTGAAATCTGACCATATATGAATGAGCTGGTTAGCAGAGCTCGAATCAACATGATTCTATTATTTCTATTATCGATATTATTTTATTTACACGCTTCTTGTCTTATTACTATTATTATATTATATATAGTTAGAGTTGCAAACCGATTTTTGTGCATGGTTTATATTATAAAATTTACCATTATTATTATTAGAAACAGTAAAAAGGGAACAAAAAGCTGTATAGTGGACAATATGATATATATGAGGACATTTATGAACAATTTATATAGGGAAAAAATATAGGGTTAGGGGCTTAATCCCGACGAACTTGGCGACTTAAACGGCCACTCCTCGTATATATTTCTGTTGGGGCTGGAGGCGTAGCAGCAGGTGGTGAGATGGCTGCTTGTACTGGATAGTTTTGTGGTATACCACCAGCAGGATGCTGAGCCTGGGGAGGAGGATATTGTTGCATTGGTAATGAATACTGCTGTTGCTGTGGGTGTGGAACGCCGCTGCCAGGATAAGGTTGCTGGTACTGTTGAGCCATCATAAATTGCTGTTGTTGCTGTGGGTAGGGTTGTGGTTGATAAACTACAGGTGGATTGCCAACGCCAGGAACAGCAGCAAAGTTTGGATTTGGCGGTGTTTGTGCATTCAAAAGGTTTGAAATTGGAGCACCACCACCACCACTTGGACCTGCTGGATAATGAGGCTGAGGCTGTTGCATAGGAACTTGCTGCTGTTGCTGTTGTTGTTGTGGTGGTGGTGGTAGTGCAGGTTCTCCAGAGCTACTGTTATTATTGCTACCGCCATTACCCTTTTGTTCTAGTTCTTGAATTTTCCGTTTAGACTCTTCTGGACCACCACCATCGCCGTCATCCTTAACATTCTCGATGATATCCTTTAAAAAGTCGTAACATTCGGTAGTTTCAATGCATCGTTTTCTATACAACAATAATAGTGGAATAGTAAATGTAAATATGTCAGACAAAGTGTCTTTAGGCGAATAGATTGATGGACAGATAAAGCAGTAATACACTGCTGCAAGAATATCTGACTAAGAAGTCTAAATTTCTCCTAACAAAAGGAGGTATGTATGCTTACAAGTGAGTTGGACTAACACGCTTGGACTTACAAACACGTGCTTGTTTCGCGACATCTTCAACAATAGACTGCATAAAAAGTTCGAGTGCTTTGGCTATTTTGTTTGAGGGCCAGAGAGAAAAGACAAGATAAGAAAATTAGAAATATAAGCTTGTAGTCAATGATAATAAAAAGTGTGCTACTTACATATGAGGACTGGAGTTGCCTGAGACATTTTGCCCACATCCTCATCCATTTGCATAATCTTTTTGATACGTGCCTAAGTACACACATACACACACAGAGAGAGAAAGAGAAATACATAAAATTGAATTTAGATTCGTTGGTATTAGGGTTGTGAAAGTATGTCGAGTAAGAAATACAAGGGTTCTTGATAAGATAATACTCATGAACATTATATACAATCATTATGACTGCAGTGGTGTGCTAGTATCACTATTACTTACAACAGGGAATTTTGTCTTGTACTTTTTACGCATTTTGTTGTCAGTCACGCGAGATTACTATACTAAATTTCGCTTTATAAAACTAGTGGAATAGTAAGTTATATAAAGAAATATAGAGATAGAGAGCTAATAATTTTTGCTGAATAAATTTCCGTCCCAAAGGCAAATAATAAAATCGTCTTGAAAGTAAGTGGAGAGAGGAAAGAAACAAAAAACAAAAGATAAAGAATGACAAAGAAGAGATAATAAATATCAGATAGGGAATGCGGAGAGGAGGGATGTATGTACGCACGTGTGTATAGATATAGATATATATATACGTATAATTATATTAAAAGGGGGGAAGTGAGGTAGTTTGAAAGGAAAATAAAAGAACCCCCTTTTATTTATAAAAATCGCCAACACGAGTGAGCTTGAGTCTCTTTACATGAGCCTGTGTTTGGTAGCATGAAAAAAAATAGTTGACCCAGAGATGGTGATGATGATTAGTTTGAGTCTGTTAAAAGTGGCTCTGTTGTTTGGCTTAACCACACACACACACACTACAGAAACATAACAGAGCTGTGGCTAATAGCACTCAGGTTCAGAAACCCACACACACATTGATCCATTCTTCTCCCCACTATCCAACTCATAGCATAACATAGAAAGAAAAATGAGAGAGGTAATTATGAACTTTTCCTAATCAGGTGATCACGGTCTCCAAATCCCCATAACAGCATTTTCTAGGGATGGATGATAATATCAGAAAAAGCATATTTTTTTTTCTACAACAGCAAAAGTCAGGTTCAAAATTATACACAAGCTCTATTTACTGGTGCATGCATGCATGCCTTTTAATAAAACAGACAGATTGGTGACGAAAACATGAATCACCCACAACAAAATAATACAAACAACGATCCACCTCGAAGGGGAAGAGGTGGGCGTGGTCGTGGTCGTGGACAAGGGTTGTTTAGAGGCAGAGGAAATAATAGTCGTGGTAGTAGAGGAAGAGGAGGTCGTGGTGGCTCAATCCATCATCATAGATCAAACGATGAAAGCAGTGGCTCTTCGTTATCATTCCATCATCCTATGGCCATGAGAGACAACAATAATTCAGCATCCAACAACTTTATTAACTCGTTCGAGGGATCTTCTTCTTCTTCAGCAATACAAAATACCCTCAAGAGAAATAACGGCACAACATATAAAAGACAAGAAGAATTTTCAGCAACAGCTGGCAGTAGTAGCAATACGAATTCAATCTTAGTAAAAAGGCCATTAATATCATACCGAGACATTGATCAATCCAATGAACCCAGCACCAACGATACAGCCACCACCACCACCACAATCAATAATAGCAATAATGATAATAACAACAAAAATAATTTGGCAGAAGAAGAAGAATCTTTTTTCTCATTCTACACTGAACAAGAAAACCATACCGTATCTAACAATAATACCCAAGCCGCGACCATAATAACTCAAGACCAAACTCACCAACACTCGTCGCCATTTATTTCATTGCAAAATGATCTAATCCATCCAAGACTTAAAAGATATAAATTTGATACTCCTGAAGATATAAACAAATGGATCCAAGAAAGAAAAAAGAATTATCCGTCAAAAACAAATATTGATCGAAAAAATCGGGTATTGGAATTAAAGAATAATAATCCACTAGACTTGCTTTCTGGATATCAATCCTCATCCTCATCACCATCTTCTAATGATAATGATAGTGATAGTGATAGCGATAGCGATGATTCTTCGGGCTCAGACTCTGATTCGGATTCCAACTCAGCCGATAGCGATAGTAGTGACAACAATGAGGCTCCAGATGTTGAGCCCACTACCACCAAAAATAACAGCAGCTCAGCAGTGGGTGTATTTAAACCTTCATCAGTAGGCCCAGATGCTGATCGACGACAATTCAAAGTTTGTTCGTATTATGTTAAAGGCAAATGTAGGAATGGCGATAATTGTCCCTACAAACATGTCAACAACAACAACAACAGTCAGCAGCAACAGCGAAATAATAGTCAGTTGGCGAAGACCATGGAGTTGGATAAAAGAGACAATCTGCTGCAAATGCTACTTTCCAAAGACATCGATCGTGAAAACTATAGGATTTATCAATGTCTGAAGCATATTTTTGAAAAGAAATATTTTGGTGTTCGGCCTGATTATTCTGTTCTATACAATAACCCCAATGGTAATAAAAAGAGAAAATTGCATTAAATAGATTGGTTATTAGTATGATTTTGATTTGTTTGTTTTAATAATCTATGTATAAACAAATGAAATGGTAAAATATAAAGTAAAGCAAAAAACGAGCTCATTTTTTCTTTCTAGAACATCAACAATAGTAGCAATAAAAAGTGTATATAGTTGTGGGCAGGGATATTATACGCTATAACTATGCTACCACCAATACCCAAGTATAAAGTAGTAGTGGTAGTAGTAGTATAAACCTCATTTGTAAAAGATCTCGACTATTATTACGACACTGATACTGATTGAGGCGTTGAAATAATCCTGGGGCGTTGATAGATTCTTGAATATGCTTTGGCACCTTGATCAAACACCTGACTACACACAAATGACCAAACCACAGGGCTCAACGAACCAGGCGGAGCACCAGGCAATGAAAGAATCCATTCAAATGGATAAAACCATCCAGTTGGTAAATAAAACACAGCAACTGAGAAGTACCAGAATCCGACCCATGCTCTTATTCCATAAATAATTACTCGAAAGATCAGGTTTACTTTGAGAACAAATGCGCTCTTTTCAATCGTAATATCGCCGCCTAATATAATATAATAAAATATTTATTTGGTATTATTGTAGGAAAAATTGATTGTGCTATGCTGTTGTGTAGTGCAGTGTACTTACTGAGAGAATCGTAAGCTTCTGTTAAAGCATCTAGTCTACGTCTCATTTTAGCCCATTTAGCAAATTCATCCTACACAAAAAAACCACACCTTAATATCTGCGCAAATGTATGAGTATATAGCCAGATTTCAGTTGGAATCAAATGTATTATAGGCAGAAATGCTGGGCTCTCATCATCAGACTTTGGCCCAATCATCAGCTATTTTATATGCAATTCCTGGAGACCTATTTTGCCTAAGGCCTTGTGAAATACGGACCATATGGATCAATAAGAATAAAAATACAATGAAATGTTCATATATACTTACCACTGAACTAACCAATGAAATTTCATGCCGTAGTGATAATATAGCACTACGCAATTGATCCCTTTTTATTACACTCTGGTTATTAGTAGCTTCGCAATACATTTTCCAAACCTATCATTGTTATTATTATTATCATTCAATCATAAATATATGCACACCAAGTGTTAATAATTAATTTAAAGTGTTTAAATACACAAAGTGGCGGTAGTAAAGATATACTTACTTTGGTGGCTAGTTCTGCATACCCTACTTGACTAATACATTTAGCAATGAATTCTAGAGCCATGATTGAAAGCGCTAACCAAATCATTTTTCAAATTTGTATGTGTATATGTGTCTGGTTTTTGTCGTTGTGGGTGGAGTGAATTTTAGTGTCTATCGCCAGCAGCTGTAGTGGTATAAATAGAGTCGAGTCGGGTGGATTTATCTTCAAGTAGTGCAGAGCTTTGTTGTTTTTGGAAAAGCCTAATAAATATATAGTTGAAATTTATATGCGTGTTTAGGATAGGATTGAGAGATTGTTGTGGAGATTTGATGTATACGCATGAATGTGTACAGTTGTACTAGTAAAAGTGAAGAGGTTAGCACACTTTTGTTTATACTACCACCGCTACTTACTACTAAAAGTCGACTACTTTGTGTTGCTGCTCTTGCTTCCTTGGTAATTTGGTAGGCTGTGTTTAAATTATAATCTTTGGTCTTTTTGAAAACAAGATAAAAGAACACCAAATGTTGCTTATGTGCGGTGTTTTTGAGTATACGCGAAATTATGAAAAGAAATGTAAATATGTTTAATATAAAGGAAAGGAGGGAAAGAAAGAAAGAAAGAAAACGGAAACTGGAACTCGGCACGCAAAATAACCGCGAAAATATCAATAGACAATATACGAGCCTTTTGCACCCAAATTTAGAGTTAGTTAGCTATAGAAAGGAAATGGCCAGCAAAGAGTGTTTGATTTCTGAATAACAAAAGTATGGTGGGTGCACAATGTTATGGAGAATTTGGCTGTGATTACCTGTATCACTATTGACCACTAAAAGGTGCCCTTCAAACATCAAATTAGTTTGCCAATCTTAGACACACTGCTCATTGGGCTGATCTTCTTTGTCGTGGATCAGGTCATGCTTTCCACCACATTTACACACAAGCCAGCCAATATGGGCCATTATTTTTGAAGGGTGGCCATCTGTTAATCAATTGTAATTGCCCATGTAATCGTTGGCTATCAAAAGGCACCCTTCAAAAATCACGATCCATTTAGTTGGATTTATAATTGGAATGTATTCGATTAAACAAAATAATAAAATGACAGGAATAAAAATCTTTTGAAAGTAAACAATATTAACTACCACTAATGTAAGAAAACGACGGTTCAGTAAACAACACAGCCACATAATTGGTAATAACTGTGGCGGGTGCTGCCGAATGTCTTTATTGAAAACAGCTACAAGGACTTTACCAAGCAAGCTGTTCTTGTGTCTTGGAATCACCACAAGCTCCAGCAGCAGCGGATCCACATCCACCGGAGACGAAGGCATCTGGGTTCTCAGCAATAGCGGCTCTGAATACCGACTTGCCGTATTTCTCATACATTTTGGTAACACCACCACCGCTGATGAGTCTCTCTTCCATAAGACTGAGTCCAAACTTGAATTCTTCACCTCCGCATCTGATCACACGGTTCTTGACATCAATGGAAACCTCGGCGCCTTCTTGGGCAAGTTCATAGAACTTCTCGTCGGTAAGTGTGATACCCAAAAGGGCCATGTTGGGCTGGTTACGAGCATAGATAAACGCGAAGGATTTGGCAATAACAGCCTTGATCTTGGCTCCCTTAAGAGCACGAGGTGCTTCCTCGCGAGATGAGCCAGAACCAAACCCGATTCCACCAACAACAATGTCGTAGCCCTGTGTGATCTTTTCACGGAATTCTGGTCTGAAGTATTGGAATACGTGGGTGCCAAGATCTTCATCAGAGGTACCAGGCATAAACTGTGCGGGAATGATAGCATCAGTATCAACGTTGTCACCGAAGCGCTGGACCTTGCCAGTAAGGACAGTTGAAGGTCCATCGGTTGATGAAACTGGCTTAACAGATGCAGGAGCAGCAACAGGTGCTTCGGAAACAGCATCATTGGTCTGAGATGGTTCGGCAGCAACAGGGTTGGGCTCAGATATGACAATGTTTTCTGGTTTGTCCATCCAGATGTCGAGCATCTTCTGGTATCTATCGTGGTCAATCAAGTCAAGGAGCTCGCGTGGATCCTTAATGGTCATGTCAAAGCTGGAAGCAGCAACAGTAGCGGCAGAAGCCAAGTTAGCAATGGATCCAGGACCCATACGATTCTTGAAATTACGGTTTTGGGATGAAAGCCAGACTTCACCCTCAAGGGCTTTGTCAGCAGCAACGGCAATACAGTAAGAGCAGCCAGGAGCACCAATAACAAATCCGGCATCTTCGTAAGCCTTGAGGAGGCCGAGACGGCGGAGCTTGGCAAGGATTGGAACTGATCCAGGCGTGACGCGGCGCTTGCCTTCTGGGTTGGCAACAAGGCCCTTCTTGAGACCGGCCTCAAGAACAAGAGCAGCAAGGATGAGATCTTCTTCGGCAGTGGTGCAGGCACCAATGAAGACACCATCGAGCTTCATACCAACGGCTTCGCCTACTGGAACAACATTGTCAGGGCTAGGGTAAAGAGCGACGAGCGAATCAACCTTGGCCAGATCAATTGTGTGGGATTCGGCGTACTGGGCATCCTTATCGGCACGGAAGTAAAGAGAGTCCTTCTTGTGGTCAGGGTTCTTGCGCTTGGCAATGAATCCGGCAGTGAGCTCATCGGCTTCAAATACACCAGCAATACCACCAAATTCAGTGGCCATGTTGGCGCAAGCGAAACGAGCATCACAAGACATGTACTTGAGACCTGGACCAGTGTATTCGACGGCACGTTCGAAGGCAACAGTGTTTCTCTTGAGCTGACCAAGAACAGCAAGAATGATATCCTTACCACCAATACCGAATGGAGGCTGATTGACGAATCTGATCTCGACAGTTTCTGGAACCTTGAGCCAAGTCTCGCCAGTAACAAGAGGCATAAGTACATCAGCAGCACCCATACCAATGGCAAGAGCACCAACAGCACCAGCAGAACAAGTGTGGGAGTCAGCACCAATGATAAGCTGACCAGGCTGGGCACGCTCACGATAGAATTCAGTGTGGAGAATAGTGTAGTTGGGGCGGTAGTAATCGACCAAGTTGGCTTCCTCAGCAAAGGCAGCAGCAGTCTGGGTGAGCTCCTTGGGCTTGGGCTGATCCATTATACGAGGATCAACAGTGTGGTCCACAGCAAGCCAGAAACGATCATTGCGGTTAACACCAGGGCGCTTGAGCTCGTTATAGGTCTTTTCCATACCCTTCCATGTGAGCTCAGATGCAATAGTCCAATCAACGCTAACACAAACCATATCGCCAGGAGCTACATTACCAGGAGCGGCTAGACCAATAGCATTGTGGCAAATGATTTTTTCGCACAGGGTCATTGGGCGGCGTTTTTCAAGGTTGGCAATAGTAAGAGGGCGTGGTGGAGCCTGGTCAGCGACATTAAGGCCGTGTAGGAGAGGAGTGAGAGCCTTGATAACAGCATCACCAACACTGGCAGTAGTGGCATCACCACCAAGATCCTTGGTGCGGACATTGTAACCATTGAGCTCATCGTCATCGAGAACCTTGCGAACAGCCTGCTCAATAGCATTGGCTTCGGGCTCCATACCAAGAGAGTAGCGGAGAAGAAGCGCAGCAGAGAGAATGGTGCCGACAGGGTTGGCAATTCCTTGGCCAGCAATATCTGGAGCCGACCCGTGAATTGGCTCGTAGAGACCCTTGCATAGGGACTTGCCATCGGGGAGACCAGCAAGAGAAGCAGATGGGAGAAGACCAAGAGAGCCAGGAATAACACTGGCCTCATCGGTAAGGATATCACCAAACATGTTTTCAGTAAGGATCACGCCATTTAGAGAGCGTGGGGACTTGACCATAAGCATAGCAGCCGAATCGACAAGCTGGTGGTGAAGAGGTACATCAGGGAATTCCTTTTCAAGGGTCTCGGTGACAACGCGCCTCCAAAGACGCGAAGTAGCCAAAACGTTGGCCTTATCAATAGAGTGAACAGTGCTAGGGGGAGTAGACTGGCGAGCAAGGTGGGCAGCAAGGCGGGCAATACGCTGAACCTCAGGTACAGAGTATTCCATAGTGTCATAGGCATAGCCATTTGCATCTTCTTCCTGACGCTTACCAAAGTAGATACCGCCGACCAATTCACGGACAACGGTAAACTCGGCACCCCTGACAAGCTCGGGCTGGATAGGAGAAGATGAGATCAGGGCGTCAGAGGCAAAAGACATTGGGCGGATATTGGCGAAAAGATCGAGATCCTTACGAAGAGCAAGAAGACCTTGTTCGGGGCGAGGCCCAAGACCCTTGGATGAATCGTTGGGATCAACAGGCTTTGGCCACTGGGGACCACCAACAGCACCTAGTAGAATAGCATCAGCGGCTGAGCAGGCATCCTTGGTGGCCTTTGGGAAAGGCTCTCCAGTGCTATCAATAGCAGCACCACCAAACTTGTGTTCATTGAAATTAAGCTTTATGCCGGTTGATGCAGAGCGCATATCAGCAACAAGTTTGAGGATCCTAAGAGCTTCGGATGTTACTTCTGGCCCAACGCCATCACCAGGAAGAACAACAATGTTGAAGTTTTTTGAAGACATTGTACAAAGAGGTTGAGATGAGAGCAAGCTATGAGATACTATGTATAGAGTGGAGGAAGAGTTTTGTGCAGAAAAGATAATAGCGGCAATTAAAACGGAGGAACAAACAAGACCTTCAGAAAGCCTAGTGGAGAATTAGATAGAAAGGTAAAAATACCAAAAGAAGTAGTAAAGCTAAAGAGAAAAGGGATGTGATGATAAGCAGTTGAAGCGATAAGGAGGAAGCGGGAAAATGACGAATAATATATAAAACACCTGATGGAGGCGTGGCGACCAAAGTTAATAGGCTCATACACAGCAATATTGCACCTTTGTTTGTATGCGCATTAGTAGCATTTGAATCAACAGCAGCAGGAGTGGCAGCCGTGACGGGATCAAAGTTTTTTAGCTCTGTGTATGAGTACATGTGTGTGCGTGTGTTGTTAGTCAGTCAATAACAAAAGGTTGGCAATCAGTGTGAGTCACAACAAACCACAATTCCATTTTTCATGTTATTACCCCTTGCACCCACCACCCTCTCTCCTTCTGACCGAGAGTCCAATGATCTTTCGAATTATCATCTCTCCCATGCTGCAAGGAGATCTTTTGGTTTCATCTCTCATCCTCACACTGCGCTCTTATCACTAAACCAGAAAACCACCCTTTGATGAGAGAGAGAGAGAGAGAGAGAGAGATGAGAAAAGCGATCACTGAGTCAACAAGAATGTAGATTACTGTCGCTTTTTGCACCCCAAGTAGGGCTTGTTAATGATGATGATGATGATGATGATGATGGGGCCTTACCCCTTCGTTCAACCTGTCTTACTGAAGTTATTATTCCCCTCTTTATGGCTGTGTGGGAAACTTGAATATCATAAGGGGGCTTGCCAAGCCTCTCTCTCTCTCCCTTTCTTCTCTATCCTTGTTTCGATCCACCTAAGCTTCTCGGCTCTTAGATATATGTGCCTGATGATCTCTCTATCTATCTAGCTTTGAGGTGGATAGCGGCAGGTTCATAGCACATAGAGATGTTCTATATGGCAAGTTCTCCACCAAAAGGGTACTAGTATAATCCCTGAAAATCAGCCCATAGCCCATAAATTTTAGCTGGGGTCTCAGTGATGATTGGCTAGCATCCAGGGTGATATCCTAGTACACTTTTGGAGATGAGACTCTTCCATATGAGTAATAGATATTTTTGAAGGGTGGCTATTTGATAATCAACTGTAATTGCCCCCTCCCCCTTTAATCGTTGACCACCACCAAAAGATACCCTTCAAAAATAATGATCCATACGTCACAATAACACCACATATCATTAGAGTAACTAATAACAGCCAGCTTTGCATCTGAGATATCCTCTAACTATCGGTTTTACTTAATTCCTTTCCCTCCATCTCTCCATCACAAACCTGGCACTAGCCTATCGCCATTTTTCTATTCATCACTAGCATTATCTAAATCTTTCTGGGTTAGGTTTTCTTGGCTTATTGTGATTTATATTTATGGATAACCAAGACTTTAGGATATTTGCTATTGATTATACCCACATCTGTGTCTGTGTCTGTGTGTGTGAATATCGAGAGCAATTCTGTAGCTTTGTCATGCAACAGTAGTAGTAGTAACAACAAGGCCCAATATTTGCTTGAGGTCGTTTTGTTTTTCTTTATTTTGTAAAAGAACAGTCTTTCTGCAGCTCAATCAATGTGGCAATATGCAAATTATTTATTGTACATAAAGCGTGATAAATTTTTTTCTCAGCACTGAGTGGGAAGGGGTAAGGGGAAAATACTGGGAGTGCAATGATTGATAATGATAATGATGATGATGATGATGATGATGATGATGATGATGATGATGATGATGA
>JANBPU010000222.1:0-26343 GCA_027575805.1 Mycoemilia scoparia | reverse complement strand
ACTACCTATTTCAAAATATACTATAGTAAATTATGGGTATTAATATAGTTATTATGTATTATTGTAATACATCAACTGACCTTTTTGGCTCTCTCTCTTGCCTCAGTGCAGGCTCTGGTTTCGGATTCAGACACCCTCGAGGTTCAATTACTCCATGACAATGCTTGCATGCCAGTCAAAGCCCATGAAGATGATGCAGGTTTTGATGCACATACTCCTGCAACAGTCCATATTGAACCTAAACAGTGGACGATGGTTAGCCTTGGGATTGCAGTGAAGGCCCCTAAAGGCACTTATATACGAATTGCAGGACGTAGTGGCCTAGCAACCAAAGGCATTACAGTTCTAGGTGGAGTCGTCGATGCCAGATACCAAGGGGAACTCAAAGCAATCCTTCTCAACTGTGGTACAGAAACAATCAGCCTTGAACAGGGGACCAGAGTATGCCAACTCATTCCTGAACAGATAAGTACACCAATACTGTAACAGGTAACAGAACTTTTGAATACTGATTGTGGAAACAGGGGTTTTGGCTCTTCGGGGATGGGTGAGAGGGTAGCTATAAGGTTAGCAGCTACCAGTGCCTTAAAGGTTTGCCTCAGTGATAAGCCTGAAGATTCTTACATACATGATGCCCAGCTCGCAAGAATCAAGAAGCTATTAGACAAGGAAGAGGTACCCAATTCGAATGCAGAGTAAGGTACCTTGCGGAAGTTCCATACAATTAATGGAATATTGTATAAGAAAGGTCGAAGATGTATCTCAAGGAAGGATGAAAAATAACTCTTACTTCGTGAATTCCATGACACAATTAGCACGATACACCCAGGGAAGACACAGACATATGCAGCAATAAGTGAGCTATATTATTGGCCTAGAATGCAGTCAGATGTAAATAAATATGTAGTAACTTGTGACAAGTGTCAGCGGATTAAGAGTAGCAGAAAACCATCAGAAGGCCCACTCCAACCACTCCAAATACCTAGTTGAAATTGGGAATCTATAAGTATGGACTTTATAGTATCCCTACCAAAGACAAAGAATGGAAACGATGCAATCCTAGTAGTGGTAGACAGACTTTCGAAAATGGCCCACCTCATAGCTACGAAGACTACAGCAACGACGCTAGAAACAGCAGAGCTTTTGTTTAAACATGTAATAAGGCTACATGGTCTACCCACATCGATAATATCTGACAGAGACCCGAAGTTTACAGCACAACTCTGGAATTACCTATGGAAGATGCTAGGAACCCAACTCTGCATGTCAACCTCAGGACATGCAAAGACAGATGGCCAGACAGAAAGATGTGAACCAGACAGTAGAGACAATCCTGCAAGCAATATGCAACTATAAGCAAAATGACTGGGACAGATGGCTAGCCCATACTAAATTTGCATACAATAACTAAAAGAGCAGTTCGACGACATACAGCCCATTCTATGCAAACTACAGGTTCCACCCACATACACCACCTAGCCTAGGAGAATGACCAATAGACCAGATAGAGCTAGTAGCCCATGACCTGATCAACCATATACATCTCATAACAGAGGAGGTACATGATAACTTGGAACTTACACAACTATGAATGATTGTGTACCATGACAAAGGAATTAAACCTCCTCAGGTCAAGCCAGGAGATCAAGTGCTAATATCAACAAAGCTCACAACTCCTGCTTACCTCCAAGATAGATCAAACAAGTCTCTACAACATAAATGGCATAGACCATATAAGGTAGTTAAGGCAGTTGGCAAGAATGCTTACAAACTGGAACTGCCAAAATTGATGTGAATCTACCCAGTTATATCATGGGCCCACTTAACCAAGTACAGGACTACAGACAAGTTCGAGGATCGAGATGTAGACCCACTGCCACCAGTAGAGATCGATAACCATCTAGAATACAAAGTTGAAAGAATTGTCAACCACAGATACCACTGAGGACACTTACAGTATTTAGTACAGTGCACTGGCTACGGAATCCAAGACAATACTTGGGAGCCAGAATCAGCACTACAGAACTCGAAAAGTATACTGACAAGATACAAACAGAAATGCAATTTGAAATAGTCACAGAGTTCCTTCTTAAAGAAGGGAAGAATGTTATAGTTGACATTCAACTATATATTTATTTTACCCATAAGTTTATTAGTTTTACTAGGTCTTTATTAGAAACAGTAATTGACTTAAAATAAAACAACAGCTTTTTCTCTAGCTTTTAATAGACATACTAACTATTTGTTTTGATCTATTACACTTTCCAGAATTGACTATCTTAATTCCTTTACCCAGTCTTACTCCCTTTCCTACATTGCTCCCTCCCCAAATTCTATATTAGGACCTAATTATGTATTTAGTTCTACTGATGTTGACTGCCACTATTCTGCCTTTAACTCTAAATGGCCTGGGGCAAGGTCTGACCACCCACTGCTAAAGATCTCTATATCTATGGGGAACACCACTACACATACTCCAGTACCACCACCCACACTCACTGTCCAGAAACTCTGTCTGTCCAAGCTAAGGAATTCACCTGTGGTAGCCAAGATCCTGTCCCAAGTAGCAGACATCAGCCTAGAGCACATCTCTACCAGGCTTGACATCCTCTATGATAAGCCAGTCCACCACTCAAACCTGCAAGACCATGTTGACCTGATAGACCTCCTCTTGACATCAGCACTCATCTCTGCTGCAGAAGTTACACTAGATACCTATGACCCCTCTACTGTTAGATCAAAACCAGACCAAGCTACCAAAGAGTTGAGGAATGCTTCTGATCCCACTGCAGCTATCCTCCTATTCAAGAAGGCCCAGAAATCATCAATCAAAGACAACACTATCTGCTCCAGAGATCCAGCCACTCCAGTACTGGAAGATATCCACAACTACTTCCAGTCAATATTCAGTCCTCCTACGGCCAGTCTTCTCTCAGAACAGGCTTCCCTTGATAGGGACTTCCAAGATTACATCTCAGCCAGGTTCAATGTCCAGTCAATCCAAGATGCTATCTCCAGTTACAAATCTTCCAAGTCCTCAGGCCCAGATCCCCTACATATTGTGGTGCTCAAAGCCATGAACAGTTGCCCTTCTTCCAAAGTCTCTGTATTCTTAGCCAAGGCCTTCTCATACTATGCCAAGGTTGGTTGTACTCCATCTGCCTAGAACACAAGTCATATTCATCCTATTCCAAAATCTCCCACAGCTAGCACCATTGACCAGTTCAGGCCCATCTCTCTTACCAAGACTTGCAGAAGACTCTTTGAGTCCATCCTCCTCCTAGCCATCACCAAAGAACCCTGGGCAGAAAACCACCATACCCAGGCAGGATTCAGACACTACTTCTCAACTCTCAGCCACAGTCTAGTCTCTCATGATGCCTTCTTTGGCAGGGATTCCAACCACACACCCCATAGGATCTTTATTGATCTGAAGGGTACTTATGATACAGTGCCTCTGGAACTTCTTCTGTTCAAACTTCAGCAAAGAGGCTACCCACAGTAGCTCCTCTACCTTGTCAAGTCCTTGTTCTTTGAATGTAGCTCTACTATCTCAGTCAACCTCAGCTCCACCAAGCCAGTCCTCAGGCATAAAGGCCTTATGCAAGGATCCATCCTCTCTCCCTGTTTGTTCAACTTGTTTATAGATGACTTAGCAGCTCTCATAGACCAGTTTACACCAACCACCTCTTCAGTACCAGCAGCCCTCTTCTTTGCAGATGATATCCAGCTCCTCCTACCCTCAGTCAGACAGGGCCAAGTCATACTGACTCTTCTTGAGAGTTAGTGTGATAAGAATGGCATAGTAGTCAATGTGTCCAAGTCTGCCTATATTGGCCCCACCAAGGATCCTGGTCTTCAGTTGTACAACTCAGCCCTCCCAGTCCAAAGCTCACACAAATACCTTGGTCACCTAACTTCCTCTAGTAGTATCCTCTAGTTTGAAATGGCAGAACAACTTCAACTTAAAGCCTCCAAGTCCCTCAACTATCTCAAAGTGATGGGTGATCTGTGGTCCTCCAACATCAGGTTAACTCTGTTCAAGACATATGTCAGGTTTCTATGGGAATATGCCCTTACCTTCTTCTACTACAAGTCACCTTCTTCTTTGGCTCTCTTCCAAAAAGTCCAAAATGATGCTCTTCTCTGGGTCTGCAGGACCACTGCCAAGAAATATGTGGTTTTCTAATCTCTGACAGTAGTACTTCCAACAAAGGATAGGGCACTCCATCTAACAGCCAGTCTCAGCTTCCATCTCCAGCTGTGCCATAGGACTAATCCAGTCAAGGCCATCCACAAAGACAGCATCCACTTCTCAGTTCAATCAATGGTTTGCAAAGGCATCTTCAGGTCTCTACTATTCAACAAGTTCAAGTCCCAGTCTGAATTCAGTAATCTCAAGGAATTCCTCATTTCACAAAGACTCCAGCACTTCTCTTCTTCAAAGTCTATCCTGTGCAAGAATATCTCTTCTTCTTGCAGATCCAAGCCTTCTTTACATGACTCATGCTTGAACATTAGGAATCCCAAGTTACAACTATTAGCTATCAAAGCTAGAGTTTATACTTTATTCCCTAGGTCAATGTAACATTGATATAACTTAAGTTAGAAAAATTGCTGTTTTTTAAGTGGGTCAAATATGAGAAACTAGTAAATAAAGTTATACTAAGCTATGACTTATGGGTTGGGTTTGTTTATTTAGAATATTAATATAACAGTCAACTTGCAAATGTTGACATCTTTTTACTCCTACTCATGCTTCTTCTTGTTTCAATCTTCCTGCTCTTGCCAAGTTATTAAATGGTAGGAAATATAGGAAGTTTGCTCAGGCTTGCACTGTCTTGTATAAGTACTTTAAGTCTGAATATCTTTTATTATAGTTTTCATATATTATCTTAGTATTATTCAAATTACTTTTTTTGATAATTTTTCATACTTATAACTCTAGCTATTCAAATAAAAGATACTAAAAGCCTTACCCTAACCTATGTAATCTTGAGTTAATTACTATTATTTTATAATAGTAATTATAAAAGACTTAGAAACTAGTAGCAAAATTGAATATAAAACTATCTATTATGGGTCACTGGAAATAAAAATCTAGTAAAAATAATTATGGGTTTGAAATAGCTGGCTTATACTAAATTTACTCCAACAAAGCTGCCATTATACCTTATATCATAAAATCAACACAAATTTCCTGTATACTCAACAATCAATGTACCATAGCTCCCAAATAATAAAGAACTAGATGTACCTTATGACAAATTACAAAAAGGAGCCCAAATTCAAAAAGCATTTTATAAAGAAACGTTAATCCATCTCCAAAAGGATTTTATAAATAAAGACTGGAAGATTATATCGATTTATAATCAAGAAATTGACCAAGTCAATAAAAAGGCTATTCGGTTAAACAAAAAGACATCAAGAGATATATTTACAAAAAGAAATCCTAAACACAAAAACTTTCCTGATTTTGATCCTGAAATTGATGGAAATATTAGCCATTTATCTTTTGATGCCCATGGATTACATCGCAGCAAAGTCCCTTGTTATTTAAGGAAAAAGTTGAATGAATTTGATGGGAAAGTGGAATATTTGGACCATTACCGGGACAGGTAATAATTTTGCGGATGGGAAATTGGTTATATTTGGAGCTGTTGAAAACTTTTTTGATAAATGTGAAGTGACGTATAATACTAATATAAAGTTTAGTAATGGCAGTGGTGGTATTGAGAGAGAAAGAAGGAAAAGAGGAAGATGTGGTGGATGTGGGGGGAATGAAATTTTGTGAAATGTATTTTTTGTACCTTAATTATAAAGGTTTGATAATTTATTTGGTAGCTTTTATTAAATGAATAAACTACTAAAGAAAAAGCTCTTTCCTCTCAAGAACAGACTATATTAATATTCAAGTTCTTTCAGCAAGAAAGTTAATAACAAACGTCATATTAGAAAGACCATTGGTAAAAGGAAAAAGGATGTGATAGATCTGGCTATTATGCATTAATGCAGGTTTATAATTATAGATGATAGTCAAATCCACGATTGCAATAGTCTTATTGAAGATGATAGTAAATTCTTTAAAAATCAACCTATAATTTAGATTTTCAATGTCAATGTGCGATCTATTATAAAAGAAGCCAAAAATATTTATAAAACTATTAGCTTAATTGACCTCTTTTTGTTTAATGGTTTTGGCATTTATTTCCAATATCATTTATTTATATTGCTCCAGCCTCTTGGAAACAGGATACATGTTGATTTGGTGAGAGATACTGCTTATTATATATATATATTGCTCAACAATCCTTCTTCTATCATGACTAGCACACGTACCAAGATAACTATCAATTACTTCAAGCTCTACTCAATTAGGAATATTACCTTAACTCTTTTAATACAAACTTACACCAACATGATCAACCAATTTACATCACGCCGCAGATCTGCATCAACATCCTCTTATAATCCTAGTAAAAGAAACTCTTTGGAAAAAGAAAATACGCTTGATAGACAATTTAATTTACAGACACATATGGTAAGAACATAATCACAAGTTTGTATTGAAGATAAACTTAATAAGACTTCCCGACTTAAATAAATGAAATGAATTTAAAATTATATATATATATAGGAAGTAAATAAGCAACTTGGGGTATTTAATAATATAGCTATAAATGAAGTCGGAGGAGCCAATAAACGAACTAAACAGAGTCAAAATCCCTACAGCAGTTCTGATGAAGATGACGAGAACTCAAGACCCTCCACCCTTTCTAGACGTCGTTATTCAGTAGCCAAAAAAAGAGTTCGTATGTGCAATAGACTTCCCCTTCCATCGTATTGTAGTTATAGATACTCTTTACCACCAACCCCATCAGCAGCTTCAACAAAATTTGACAATTCTGTTGATAATACAATATTATTGTACCAGTCAAATTCATATACAGCAGACGGAAGAAGACAAGAATACTATTCCAACCAATGGACCAATGTTGATGATAAAAACGACGATGAAGATAACATTGCTCTTGGCAAACTTATTAAACGAGAAGAAGGAAAGACAAATAATAAGAATAACCCTATCAGACCCAGTAGTATATTACACATAGATTCTAGATATATCGATAATTCCAAAGATCCAAAAAAACATTCATTTCTACAAGAAACATTTGTAGACATTGACCCTCACTTAATTTATTCAGTGCTTCCTAAAATGGATTACAACGCAGTGGCGACTGTAAAATATCTCCTTTCTTTAGAATCCAAACCAACCTACGAAACAATCAACCAACTTATAAAACCTCCAGAAGCGATTAGATGTCAAAACGTTTATAATGGCTGGTGTACTAACAGTAACTGCCCATACGACCATGACGTTGACTCAACCATTTGTTGGCACTGGCTAAATGGACATTGCGAAAGAAACGACTTTTGCAACTTTGCTCACCATTGGCCCAAAAAAGCTGTTCAGGAGATTCGTAAACATAGGAGTTATGATCCTACAAAAGGCATTATCAACTCCAGCTTTCCAAACCCAATTCTCAGTGGTGGTAGTGATAGTAATGATGGGGAAAATAAGAAAAGACGCAATTCTATGGCTGCAATAGACAATCCTCATCTATATCCAACACTAGAGCAAACTCAACCAAAACGAGCAGCACGACCATTAAGCACACT
Source organism: Mycoemilia scoparia (assembly GCA_027575805.1). NCBI lineage: Eukaryota > Fungi > Kickxellomycota > Kickxellomycetes > Kickxellales > Kickxellaceae > Mycoemilia > Mycoemilia scoparia. The sequence goes on along the minus strand of JANBPU010000222.1, from coordinate 18,663 downwards.
TTGTGGCGAACCCGATGTAAAAAAATATAACGAAATGGTCCAAAAGCAGCAACTACAACTACAACATATTATTTCAAGCAAAAAAGAAGTAAGCCGCAATAGAAAAATCTACAGGGATATATGGAATTTATTTTTCAAAACGCCTTATAAAGACCGCCCATTTCCTCAATACCCACCAGACATGCCTAGATTTTCAAGCGGCCCTGAAGTCCAGCAAATGTATGCCAAACATCGAAAACCAGCAATCGAGCAGGAACAGATTTATAAAAACTTGTTATCTGAAATTACCAACAACAGCGATCTTGATGATGACTGGGTGGATTTAGCAGATGATGAAATCTACAGCAAAACCAGTCCCAAAGATAAAGCCAGTACAGCATATTCCAAACTCTTGGAGCTACACCAACAAGCAGCCAAAAAAATATTCAGAGAACGAAACCCCGACCACAATCCCGAAATAAACGCTTGCATCACCAAAAGAGCAACAGCAACACTTGCATTTGATTTCCATGGACTACACGCCAATGAAGTAGGCCATTATTTGCGTGAAATTTTAAATGCTTGTGAAAAAGTTGGCAGACCACATGTTTGGATAGTAACTGGAGCCGGGCATCATTCAACAGATGAGCAACCAGTTTTAATTGGCGCAGTGGAGGAGTTCTGTAGAAAGCATCAGATTAGATTTGATAATAATGTTAAAAAGGTCGAGAATGGCGGAATCGTAACTGTAAAAGGACTATTTTGTATATTGGTTAAAAAAGTTTAATATGGGTAGTTATTTTTGAAGGGCTATAGAGTCACACATTTGGCTGGGAGTGCCCCTATCAACATGCACCCTTCAAAAATTATGATCCATAATTACTAAATAATTAATAGTTTAAATACCATTGCATTTTATTTATTTATTTATTTATTAGTTATATACGGGTGATTATTTTTGAAGGGTTAATCACACACATTTGGCTGTGATTGCAAACCTATAATCGTTGGCAGCCTCCAAAAGGCACCACTCAAAAATTATTACCCAAATGAAAAGATTCCGATCACTAGTCGAATCTTCCCATCTTGCCAGCGCAGCTAGCTGACACACTTGTGAAGGATTGCTTTGGATTAGAATAATATCATTTTTTTGGCTACTTAGGGTTTGATTTGAGCCATAAGATCCGCACGTGACTGACTAACCGATACGGGCATATTATATATATTTTTTTGCTCTGCAAGCCAATTTGACAACCACAGATTCAGATACGCAGCGCCAGCAGTAGTGTTGGCAGAGATATAACAACATTAAAATCTGCAGATAATGGATTAGAGTGAATAGAAGAGCAGCGGCGTCAGGTGTACTGCGGTATTCATCAGTGTACAGCAATTTGGCGAGCGAACAGAAAATACAGCCTCTGCTATAATAAAACATCTCCCAGGTATTTATGATCAGCCTAACAATATTTATTTATTATTGCGGACCACTGATTGTGTGGTTACTGAGTCAATCAATCATCAAAATAAGCAGTTGACCAATGTATTTGTGAGAAGATTCTTGTCAAATAAAATAGAGCCTTTTCTCTCCACAATCCTTCTACTTTTGTTTATTCTATCTCTCTCTCACTCTCTCTCATCTCGTTTGTAATTACCATTACTATTTCTTTGAATTGAATGCTAGTTGTACTCTAAACCTTTCATATACTACAAACACACGCACATATATATACACGTTAATACTCCAATATAAAACACGAAACCCATTGTCATATCCTAATTCAATTCAGCTCATCAATACCAAGAAAGCAATCACATTTACCAATTTTCACTCTACTACCAGACAATCATACACAAGGAGAGAATGAATTCAGAATACCAGCGCCTCGAACAACTAGGCGAAGGCACCTACGCCACCGTATTCAAAGGCCGCAACCGCCAGGGCGAAATCGTTGCTCTCAAAGAAATAAAACTGGACCCCGAGGAAGGAGCGCCATCCACCGCAGTCCGCGAAATCTCCCTAATGAAAGAGCTAAGTCACCCCAACATTGTAAAGCTCCTCGACGTCCAGCACACAGAGAGCAAAATGATGCTCGTGTTCGAATTCATGGACAAGGATCTCAAGCGCTACATGGATGTCCACGGGGCCCGCGGCGTCCTCGACCCAATGACCATAAAATGGTTCATGTACCAACTAATCGATGGCATTCGATACTGCCATGATCGCCAGGTCTTGCATCGGGATCTCAAGCCCCAAAACCTCCTGATCAACAATCGCGGGGAACTCAAGATTGGCGATTTTGGCCTGGCCCGTTCGGTCGGAATTCCCGTAAACACCTTCTCCAACGAGGTTGTGACACTATGGTACCGTGCCCCTGACGTGCTACTGGGATCCAGAGCATACGGTGGAAATATTGATGTCTGGTCGGCCGGCTGCATCATGGCCGAAATGTTCATGGGCCGGCCCTTGTTTGCGGGAAACAGCAATGATGATCAGCTGCTACGCATTTTTAGAATCCTTGGCACACCGAACAGCCAGACTTGGCCCGGCGCCACCCAGCTGCCCAACTGGAGAGATTTCCCCGTCCTTAATGGGTGTGGAATTGCCCATTACATGCCGAAGATCGATTCGTATGGACTCGATTTGTTGTCACGAATGCTCGAATATGATCCTAATAAACGCATAACTGCGCATGAGGCCCTTAACCATGCGTATTTTGCCGAAATCCATGCCCGGAAAAACCTCAATGCCCAGCAACAGCTGCATTCGGCCGTTACTCGTCAGATGGGACAACAGCAACACCCGGCAACAACAATGGCTGCTGCTGTTGCCCAGGCACAGGCACAGGCACAAGCCGCTGCCGCGGCAGCTGCAGCAGTTGCGGCATCGTCAGGTGGAATTGATCCAAGTGTTTGTATCCCCCACCAAGCAACCACCATGACAGCATCAAGAAATAACGCCGCCATATCGACGGCCCAAATGGTAACAACTATGGCTGCTGCCACTGCCGTTGCGTCTCAAATCCCACATCACCACCACCACCAACAACAACAGCTGCAGCAGCAGTTAAGATATGTTCAACAACAACAACAACCAGGTAGTAACAACATGCATATCCCCCAACCTTCATTACCCCCTCCTTCAACAACATCAACAATCTCAGGTGGTTCTAGACAGCAACAACATCAGCAAGCTTTATCGATGGCGGCTGCAGCTGCAGCAGCGGCTGGTAATTACCCAAACACTATGATGCAGCAACAACCTCCACCAGGTAACATTCCGCCAGTTTCAGTTCAACAACAACAATATGCAGCGGCTGTGGCTGCTCATCATCACCAGCAACAGCAACAACAACAACAACAACAGCAATTGAATTACAATTATGTACCCACACAAACATATCCAAATATGCCTCATCACCATCCAAACACAGGAAGTAATGGATATAATATGTAGTTATAGTAGTAGCCATTTGATGTTATTATGATCAATTTTCTTTATTTTATAAATCACATTACTACTCCAGTTATTCTCTCATACATTATACTATAACCTCATTATCATAAATAAAATTAATAATAATAATAATAGCAAAATACTTTAATTGTATATACTATTTTTTATCGTTTAATTGAATTTGAAAATATTCGTGTTAAATTACCTAAACAAGTGCATAAAAGAAGAAAGAATTGATTGAATTTGTGGAAATGTATACTTGATCACCATTACAGACCTTTCCTATAAAACGAATGAACATCGTGTTCAAGAACAAATTTAGTAGCCTCTTCAATACTTTCAGCACTAAATTTCATCTCCCCACACGCAAATTTGATCCAATCAGCACAAGCAAACCTACTACACTCTTCTCCTGGCTGCTTTCCAGAAATTACAAATGCCTGGCTATCGTCATCAACCATATGGAATTGTAATCTTTGGTTATTAAGCGGCACATCCTTGGCCACTTTTACATACGACATATATTTAACATCTTTTTTGCTATGACCCGAGTGGGAGGATTTCACTTGCTATTAGGCATTAATAGGCATAAATGAGCCCCTCAGATTGTGTGGCCAACGAGCAAAGAGGCAATCAAAGTTGACTGTCAAACATTCACCCTTCAAAAATAGTCGCACATATATTTAACTGTTTAGAAGTAATGTCGATATTGTAATTGAGTCTGCTCTCTAGAGAATAATAGTAGTAAAATAATAAATAGTAAACCTGTTTAGATCAACCCAGCATCTTGCATTTTCTTCTTCATCAACACACCCATCTGGGCAGGCGACTGGCTAACTGTCACTCCAGCCTGTTCAAGTGCCTTGATCTTGTCTTGGGCACCCCCTTTACCACCCGCAATAATGGCTCCAGCATGCCCCATGCGACGACCAGGTGGTGCAGTCAGTCCAGCAATAAACGACACAACAGGCTTGGGGTTTTCACGAGTCAAATTGTTTTCAATCAAGTACTGGGCTGCTTGTTCCTCCGCACTACCTCCGATCTCTCCAATCATGACAATACCCTCGGTCTCGGGATCCTCCAAAAACACCTTAAGACAGTCAATGAAGTTTGTGCCATTGAATGGATCTCCACCAATTCCAACACACAAAGACTGTCCCAATCCCTGCTGGGTAGTCTGGTTTACAGCCTCATAAGTCAAAGTACCAGATCGGGAGACAATACCGATCTTTCCAGGTTTATGGATATGACCAGGCATGATGCCAATCTTACATTGATTGGGTTTGATAATGCCAGGACAGTTGGGTCCAATCAGCCTGGATTTGGATTGGGTTTTTAGAGCGTTGACGACTTTGACCATATCGTGCTGAGGAATTCCTTCGGTGATGGCGACAATTAGGCCTATCTCATTGTCCAGGGCTTCGAGGATCGCATCGGCCGCGGCGGGGGGTGGGACGTAGAGGACAGTGGCGTCGGGTTTGGCGTGCTCGACGGCCTCTTTGACTGATCCGTAGACGGGGCGGTCCAAGTGAGTTTGGCCGGCCTTTTTGGGTGATACGCCGCCAACTACATTGGTGCCGTAAGCAATAGCTTGTTCAGAATGGAATGTTCCCTATAAATGATCGACAGGCAGGTAGAGCAGCGTATTGGTCAGTATTTGTGTATAATTTCATTCCATGTCTGCATGGTTATCAAGTCGAGGCATTATTACAAGGCGTGTGTGTTTGTGTTATTTTACCTGCTTTCCAGTAAATCCTTGGACAATAACACGCGTATCCTTGTTGATGAGAAGGTTCTTGTATGTATCAGCATAGTTGGATGAACGAGCAAGGCTTGAAGTGCTAAAGAAGCAACTACGTTGATAGCTGCTATGACGTCCAGCTAAACACAAATAGAACCAACCATTAGCTACCACATGTCTTTGGCACCGATTAGATAATTGACATCTGGTTCTGAATTTTAAGTAGTAGGCAAATTCAACACCAATCAGCAATTACAGCAATCAAAAATTATTTACTAAACTTACCAAGACGTAAAAGGTTGCGAGAAACAAGACTAGCGGAGGTTGTGGAAGGACTCATGATTGTTTATAACAATACTAAATTGCAATCTCTACCAGCTAAAAAGAGCAAAGAGATAAAAAGAATATTAAAACTAAAGAAAGAGGTAAGCAAGCTCTGATAAACAATACGCAAAAGAATAATCATGCTATGTCAAATGGCTTACGTTTTATTAATACTGGCATAGTTCTAAATCACATACACGCATTTAGTTTGCTCTCTAATGATTTCTTGCAATTTTATTTTACTGGGCGTGTGTTTACGTATACCCTTTTTTCCAAACCATAACTAAGTTCTCAAAGTCCCACACACAGCGACTGATAACACCACAGGTGCTGGCTGGGATAGTAGAAAACTTGATTACACTTCAACTCATTTTATTGCTCCTTTTGGCGAAATCGCCTAGAAAGATCAACAACAAAGCTGACTTGTACAAAGTGAAGTTGGCGAAGTGATATGGACCAATAATTGTTTCAGTCTCTCTATTCTTTCTTTCTGCTAGTGCACCACCACCAACACCAACTTTTAGCTCACTCAAACTGTCTTGTTTTTGTGTTTGAAAGGTCAACGAATAAGAGCAAAGAATTTTATCACGCCCTTTTTATTGATTAAATAACAAGCGCTCCAGATCAATCAATGGAATTAAAGTTGCCCATAATCCATATCTACCCATTGCAAATATCTAGTTTGATATTATCATTTCTGTTATTGTTTACACAAATCAAAACTGTTAATATCTATTTTCAATTAGAACAATGAGTAACAAAGAGGATTCGAATAAACTTAATGTTACTACAAGATCAAGTGTCGAGCCAACATCAGCAACCAACACAAATCCTACTGACAAAGAAGAAAGGAATATTACAGCAACAACGGCCACGTCAGGTACTACCAAAGACCCATCAGCTACAACAGCAGATACTTCGTCTCAATTAAGTTACAGATCAGGCGAAAGGATTTTATGTTTCCATGGTCCATTACTTTATGAAGCCAAAGTAAGAACGATTATTATCATTATTGTTATTATTATTATAACAGCAACATTAATTACAATATTGTGGTTATTATCCAGGTTCTAAAGGCGGAATATTGGAACGGCTCAGACCCCGAAACCCCAGAAGTAGGCCCCCACTACTTTGTACATTACAAAGGATGGAAACAAACCTGGGACGAATGGGTTGACCAGTCCCGTACACTAAAATGGAACGAAGAAAATCTGGCCAAACAGAAACTGCTGAAGCAAAATGCATTGGCTGCTCAAGCATCGGCTAAAAAAAAGGCCCAGATGGCCGCTGCTTCCGGCGGCGGCGGCGGTGGCGGCAGTGGCAGTGGCAGTGGCGGTGTGAGTTCAAATAAATCTCGTAATAGACAAAGTTCAGTTGGCCCATCTGTTGCAGGAGGAGACACAGATTCCGTAGATGGTAGTGCCGGCGGTGCAAGAAACAGGAAGCGTAGTAATTTCCAGTCGGCCGAGACTGCATCAAATGCAGACAAAAATGCCGCCAGCACAGTTATTGATGACCGGGGGGACTCGTCACTACTGATAAAAAGACCAGAAATCAAAGTCCCGATCCCAAATTCATTAAAGGTCGTATTGGTAAATGATTGGGAATATATCACCAAAGATAAATTATTGGTTCCGCTGCCGAGATCTCCGACCGTCAATGATGTATTGGAAATGTACAGAAAAGAATATACAACATCTTCTATGTCTAAAGAAAGCAGCAGTGGTGCTAGTAAAAAGTCAAGAAAAGATGCTGACATCGCTGAAGAAGTTTTGGAAGGAATCAAATTGTACTTTGATAAAGCACTCGGAAATCTATTGCTTTATAGGTTCGAAAGATATCAGTACCAGAAAATGCTACAGGAATATAGTGGCAAGAACATGTCCGATATCTATGGTGCGGAGCATTTGTTGAGACTTTTTGGTAAGTTCAGTTTGCTCTTATATATTATTGCTTTTGTTTGTGTGTAGCTATTATTGCGGATAGACCAACAATCATTCCACATATCCATTATTGTCTGTGCGAATTGGTTTAGTTCAAATGCCTACGTTGATATCCCAGGCTAAAATGGATGACGACGCAATAGCTCTTTTGAAAGAATATATAAATGATCTAATGAAGTAAGCAAACGCCCAGCTAAAATTATCATCTATGCAATCATCTTGTTCTTAAACTGCATCCGTCTGATTGTCGTGTTATAAATTTATTTACAGGTTTATGCAAAAGCACTCAAAGACCATTTTCACAGACCAATATGAAAATGCCAGTCCTGCTTATGTATCCGTTGCCAAAGCCACCTAACTAGCTCCCAACTCACTTCTAATCTTTTCTTCGTTACTTTACCTACCACTCTCCATCTCTCTCTCTCTCTTTTTTTGTTACTATTTATCAAAATAACGATTTATTTAGTATTATTTTTACCATTGTCATTTTATTCCTGAATAAAAGAATACTAGTCTAAAAGCACCTCTATTCACATATCCGTGAATTACATGACATATACGTCAGAATCTCCTTTGAAGGTGTACCAGAATATACACCCTGGATAATAGCCAATAATCTGTCAGGCTCCAGCCAAAGTGTATGGCTGCTTATGGGTTGATTGGCGGGGAGTGTATCATCATCACTCTTGTCTGTTTCCAACTAACTAGTTTATTTTATTTAATTTGGTAAACACAAATTTTAGTAAATGTGGCATACAGCTTCCTCCCTAGGAGTAATAAAATGCTTAATCATATCACTCTTGTCTGTTTCCAATCGATGGAGAACTTGCCTTATGACTTGAGAATAAATGTTAATGATGATGTGTGTAAAGTAAGGACCATATGGGCAATAATTTTTGAAGGGTGAATGATTATAGAGACACAAACATGGTTGATTATCAAACATTCACCCTTCAAAAATTATCTCCCATATGTAAACATTCAATTTCATGTTAGGCCATCACAGTTATTTAGGGCATCCATTTATTTTGTCACCTAATTTATTGTTTAATCACCTATTTAATTTAATTTTCACCATTTATTTTTTTTGTCACCTAATTTATTGTTTAATCACCTATTTAATTTAATTTTCACCTAATTTATTGTTATAGCACCTATTATATTCCCCAGCACCATTTTATATTTTCCTGTCACCATTTTTATGTTTTTTATCACCATTTTATTTTTTATAATAAAACAACCTTAAACACATTCATCGCTGCCCCCCACAACCACCACCACCACAACCAGCACCTGCCGTGCCCTCATTGCCACCACCACCAGCAGCAGCAGCACTGCCACGCCCCCACCACCCCCTCATTGCCCACCACCACTGCCAGCACCACCACCGCCCTCTTCCAGCAGTGCTCTCATTGCTGCCCACCAGCACCCCCATTGCCACTGCTGCCGCGCCCTCCACCACCACAACCAGTACCCTCATCACTGCCCTCATTGCCCTCCACAACTACCAGCAGTACCCTCATCGCCCACCATCACTAGCACTGCCACTCCCTCATCACTGCACCCACCACCACCACAACCACCACCATCATCATCAGTGCTGCCTACCACTACCAGCGCCCACCACTTTCCCCAGCTCTCATCTAGCAGCTGTACTCCTCCCATCACTAGCTCCACTATCACCATAGAGCCATCTCATCAACTCTGATAACATTAAAATGGCAGTACTACTCTTACACAATTCTATATCTATAAACACATATTATTATAGTTCTTTAAATTACTTTTATTATTTAAATATATTAATAAACTATAATATAAAAAGTATATAAGTACATTAAGATATTACAATCATTCAATTTTTAACTATAAGACTTTAAGAGAATTGTCGTATTGCAAGACAGCCAGTTAAATATGATCTGTTTCTTTTGTTTTATTCCTTTATAACACATTTATAACAAACAATATCAAATATTGCATAAAATGTCTAAACCCATAATTATACCATTTTACAGCCAAATTTTGGTGACAAAAAGAACAAAAGTGGTGACAAAAAAAATAAAATGGTGACAGAAAAAAATATATGCCGTTATTTAGTGAGCCTATATTGTATAGGAATATATTTTTTGGCTAAAATTCCAGGGGTTTTGGATTTAGTAAACATTTTAGAAAACTCATCGTCATACTTGGTTACTCATTCCATCATCCAATGTCACACACTTGCAAAAAAATCAATAGATATTATCACATAACAAACAAACAGTTTTACCAATTTAAACAAAAGTTGCTTTGCTCTTTCTAAAAATCATTCTTATTTTTCTACAAAATTTATTTATTAGATAATTATTTTTTTCACAAAAATGTATTCGTGTTTACGCACAATGGTTCAAAAATTTATTGTCAAAAGAAAATTATTATAGACACCCAGCTGGCAAGGTAAATATATCATATCATGTCATATCAACTGAATTTTCACATAAATACCAGCTGGGAATTCCCCTCCCCAATACAGCCCCCCTCCCTCTCTCCTCCACCTCCATCCACCCACAACACTATTGTCTTGCACAGCATACAGCATCAGTACCAAGCAATGGGCCAAGCACTAACCACAAACTCCACCAACAATGGTACAACAAAGAAATCCACAGTCCTCTATACAAAGGACCCAGAAATTCCCGATGTTGTGGTTGAATCCTTTTTTGACTATCTTCACACGGCCCTTAAACTATTGACGCCAACCATGTTGAATGCTCAAATTACCAGGGATAATTGCCCCTTCCCATTACTTAATAAAGAAAAAGGTGCCGACTTCAACTATATTGTCATGGAGAAAGGAGGCACAGGCATTATTTCATTATTTGATAATGAAATAACCATTGGTCAAGTGCTTGCTGATACCAGGTGCTTGTTGTTTACCAATAAGGGTCAAAGCAGTGGTGGAACAATCAAGGTTTCAATCACATTCAATTATGTAGATTCTCCCATTGATGCTGGATTTGCCACTAGGACTATTGAATATCCAGCATTTGATTAAATTTTATTTTCTGTAATGTATATTCTGTACATGACAGTAGTTTTAGTTTATTGGAGAGTGTGTTTTCCTTTCTGTTAATATTATAATAAACTTATTATAGCAGAATAATTCAGTGCATGCGCAGATATATAATTGAAATTTCATTTGGCAATAATATTTATAAAATGCATAGTAAATAGCGGGTGGTTAGTCACTAAGCAACTTTACCATTACTACCCCATATAAAACTCCCCCTCCATGAACCACAAAGGTTTTTTTAGATTTGAAGGAGATTGGGAGGGAAGGAGAGAGGTTGCTATTGAATAAAACTCTAGTATTTCAAGTAAACAATTTTGACAATCTTTTAGTAAAGCTGCAACCATACATGTTGACTTGCTCACCCATAAAATTCTTATACAAAAAAACCATATGCATAATAATTTTTGAAGGGTGAATGATTATGGGGGGCAATCCTAGCCAAATGGATGTCCAGTTTTACTAGTAAACTTTCAACCTTCAAAAATTATTGCCTAATGTTTATTATGGAAATTTAAATTGATATTTTCTTTATTTAAATTCTGAATAATATACCAACATAGTCTAGCCAATTTAAATCAAAAAAATCTTAGACATTGTGTGAGTTTTACAATTTATTTGGATTTTTTTCCAAAAAAATATTTACAGCCAAAAAATATCTTCAAAAATAGTACCAATGTTTCTTAAGAAGCATTGTTATTTTTGACCAAAAGATTATTTTTGAGAGAAGTTTATATTTATATTTATCAATTGAAGTTCTATTTAAACACCTGTTTAGAACTCCCAAAAGGCAGTTTCATCATCATCATCTCCTCCTCCACCAACCCCAACTCCAACTTCGCTGTTGCTCACACAACATACCCCAAACCCCAACGCCATATCAAACTCTCAACCATAAATCATGGACGGAATAACCTTGTTGCTAACTATTGCATCAATGAAGTTCAATGTTAGATACCTGAAATGTGATCAGGTTTCTAACAATCAAGTCCTATCCTTTTATCGTATGATCAATACAAACATGTATTCGGAATCCGTGAAAGATTGGACCTTGCCATCAGTAAGTACAGAGATGCGTGCTAACTTTATTTATTTCATGATGGATAAAACAACCAAAGAGACTGTTCCATTAGTCAATTGCGGATAGACTATAAATGAGTTTTTAAACAACACCAAGTCATTGACTTTTACCAAAGTGGCTGATGATGAACATTTCATCATTAAGATTACTTTCGAAGTCCCATCAGAAACCTTTCAGCAATGCTCGGTCTCAAGCTCAAACTCAATCACGAGCACTTAAGTACCATCAAATTCTGGAACAAGCCCTTTTTTCTACCTACTTTCTGTATGGTGTTTTGTGAATGTGCCGTAGTAGTTTGTTTTGTTTTTTTTGGAGAGAAGGTGATAGTTTTTTCATTTTCTGTTGATACAATAATAAAAATGATGTTGTAACAGAACGAAAATTAATGTACATGTCTATTTATTTATAAGTGGTTTGTGGGAGAGTTATTAGGCTAATTTTATTGCCATAATCCATGTATGTATAAATATAAACACATTTGTATAGAAATCCTTGTAAAAAAGAGTCTGCTAATAACAGCAGTAGCCCATGAAGCAGTGTGTATCCTTTTATCACTATTATTTGCTACGACGTTTTCCTCCATAGACAAACCAGACTATTTTTGTATGTGCGTGTTGGAAGTTCGCTATTAAATATAACTCAAACATCTGAGAAGGAAAATATTGGTTAAATATAGCTTTAAAAAGAAATCTTACTACCATACAAACAGAATTTTCCAGATAATCAATTTTCATTCACGTATTCAACGAGTATATGGATCATATTTTTTGAAGGATACCTTTTGGTAGGCAATGATTATGGGTGCAATCCCAGCCAAATGGCAGTGTCTCCTTTAAAGGTGTACTAGAAGAATACCTTGGAAAACAGCCAATAATCTGCCAGACTCTAGCTGAAATGTATGGCTTATGGGCTGACTTTCAGGGATTATACTAGTACCCTTTTGGTGGAGAACTTGCCAAATATGTGACCAACCCTTCAAAAATAATCGCTCGTATTCGCCCTAAACCAGAATCAACAAATGGATCATAATTTTTGAAGGGTGACTTTTGGTGACCTGCGATTATAGGGGCAATTACAATTGGTTAGCAAATAGTCACCCTTCAATAATAATAACTCAAATATTTGGCCAATCTAAATCAAAAAAAAAGCTTTATACGATGTGGCTAACTGACTGATTATCTACGAATTTTATTTTGTTAAAATTATTGTAAGCGTAATATAGCTTCGAATACATAGTTTATGTTTGAATGCCAATTTTGATTTTATAAAAAACATTCATGTGAATAAAGAGGTTCAAAAATCATCCGTAACTTACAGAACATTATTATTGGCCGAATTGACTTTTCCCAGTGAGAAACGGGTATATATATATATTCTATTGAGATTGAAAATCTATATAAACCTCTGCTAGTTTGCAAATCTTAAAGGTGGTTTCATCATCCCCTCTCCTCCTACACACACCCACATACATACGCAAACAGCAACAGTTCCACAACAATGCTCCTTCGTTGCCCACCAAAACCCAAGAAACTATCCAACCAAGGATTCACTCGATCACCAACCATGCCCGTTAAAAAAGTATTCAAGGTTTCCTACAGTTTCTTCCACACGGTTTCTATCAAAGATGTCAACAGTTACTTCGACGGACTTCGTGAAAACCTAAACTCATCTACCAATCCAATGAAAATAGGAATGATGGGGGAAACAATTACCAGCGATAATTGCCCCTTACCATCATCTTTACCAACTCTTGTTAAAGGTGAGGAGATTGAACTTGAAGTTAGCTATCACATAAACAAGTCAGAATGCTCCCACACTATTCCATTGTTTGAAAGTGAGTTAACCGTTGGTCAGGTACTTGAAGGTACAACTTTTCTTGTGTTCTCTAGAAAAGGTGATGAGAAAGCAATTACTGTATATCTCACTTGCAACTATGGGGGAACGTCTATCAAAATTGGTCCTGATAGCAAGTATCCAACCAAAATTATTGGGTATCAATATCTAGCTAAGACTTCTTCTTTTTTCTGTATACTGCCTACTACATTTAATGTGGTATGTGCTAGTAAGTTTGGTGTTATTGGAGAGGAAGTTTTTTTCTTTAAGTTTATACAATAAAATTGTAAAAACAAAGTAATTAGCGTATTTATATTTTATATATATTTATTTGTGATAACCTGGCATGATATTTTATTTTAAAAGCTTATATATATAACTATTTACATTGGAGTCGGTGGGATAAATATAATTCTGACAAACAAATGGCTTGTTTATTGGCTTCTCTCCTCTCTTGTCTGTGCTGCGTAGGTAAATTGGTAACCAACTATGAAGTAAGTTGAAGAAATTGATTTGTCAATCTCGAAAATCCTGTCTTTAAACCATCAAATAGCTTCACACGGTTAGAAAAGACAAACAGCAAACACTTGATTCAAGATTGTTTTGGAATGTGAGTAATGGGCAAGTAGGCCGAAATTAATGCCGCCACAACGGGCATTTTTCAAATAAGGGAAATTTAACCCGAACGGCCCGTTCACATCAGTGCAACACACTACATTTGAATAAATCTGTATGTGAGTGTGTCTTTTTAAAGCTCTATACATGATCGCCAAGGACAAGACGATCCATACTGCCATTCGCTGGCTGTTAGAGTAGTGATGACTATAGGTAACAGCAGAACTCTATTAGTATGGAATAAACAAAAGAATAGGTATAAATATTCATAGAAACAACCTTTGCTCGTTTCTTACATTTAACTTTTCATCTTTAAAACTATAACAATAATAATAAACATTGTCATCATCATCATCACCACCACTGCTGCTGCTGCTACTTTATAGCCTAACTTCCATACAGCAACATCCATCATTACAAACATGACCTCTGCTACTACCAGCTACGAACTAATTTACTTCAATGTCCCAGGCCTCGGCCAAACAACCAGAAATATGCTAAACATGGCTGGTGCAACCTGGAAAGAAACCAACCCAGAAGACTGGCCATCTCTCAAACCCACCATGCCATTTGAACGTCTCCCAGTCCTCATCGAACGCAACAACCAAGGAAAACCTGACATATTAATCTCCGAAAGTGAGGTAATTGAACGCTATGTGGCCCGCAAATTCGGGTTCCTTTCATCCGATCCACTTGTTGCTCTTAAACAAGAACAGGTTCGTGCCCAATTCAATGATGTCCGCAACCCATGGGTCGAAACTCACTTCAAAAAGACCGAAGGTCTTCGTTCTCGCTTTGATGACCAAATCAAATTATTGGTTCGCAAACATGAGGAATTGCTTGAAAAGAATGGTAGCAATGGACACTACTTTGGCAATGAATTAAGTTATCCCGATATTTCGGCATTTGTTATCCTTAGTGGATTCAAGAATTCTGGATACGGAGATGAAATTACTGAAGAAAAGGCACCTAACTTGAATAAATTAATCAGAGTGGTTGGTGGAGAAATCGAGGCTAGAAAAAGATCACACCAGTTGAAGCACAAACTGTAACCCAGACACGTATTCTATTAATTATTTTGTTAATAGTTATAGAGGCAATCGCCTTGTCAATAAAAAATACATGATTTTCTGTATAAAGATACAATACAATGACAATTTAGCTTGGGTGCAAGAATCAAATAAACTGATGAAATAAATAAGAGAAATATTTAAATGGCTCTTTAATGATTGTCACTTGAGTCCCTTTCGTTAAGCTGCAGCACCAGCTTTAGAGTGATACCAAAAAGCCTTGACTTTGCTAAAGCCCTCTTTCCTTTTTATGCCTATTTCGGCGTACTGCTTTGGTACCAACATATGCTTTGGCCAAACTTTAGTGTACCCTCTTTTGCTAAAATGACAACAGTCAACAGCAAGACCAAACATACTTTTGCTTTGGGAGATAAACATTAGTACCATTGGCAACACACTACAAAGACATCTGTAGAAAGAGTGATTGCCCTTAAAGCTATCAGTTGCTATTTATTGGTCTGCATTTTCTTTTGGGCATCATAATGATGGATTCGCAAAGAGTCCATTTCCTTTAACAAAACATTCGTATTGGTTTTTAATAAAGCAGATTCTCCAGGTACAGGTATATTAATTTAAAGAGCCAGGATTCCCAAACCAAACATTGGGAAACATAGCTCAAAGACCATTTTGGCTACATCAAAGCCTTTAATCTAAGCGTTGGGTTGGTATGATGTTAACACCGTGGTCTCTTTGGGCATAAAACAGCCCTTTGATATGCTGGGCTAATGCTGTGGCTAATTTCTACTCAAAACATGAATTGTATTGCATTGCGTGGCAATTTACAGGAAAAATGGTACAGTCGCTGGGTTCCAGCTTGTATGTGTGTGTGTATGTGCGCCACACCAAGTTTCTGGTAAAACATCTATATAAAGAACTGCCCAGCTATCCTTATCCCACAAACATTCCCCATTTTCTTACGCACAATCTTTTCCTCGCTCATTCACTCACTCACTGGCTCATACCATTTACCTACGCAATATCAAACCACACACACCAAAATGAAGCTCTCATTCAGCACTCTTCTTGTCTACGGAGCCACACTCCTTCTCTCCACTTCGACCTTTATTACTACCACCGACGCCAAAGCAATCGACTATCATCCAAACCACAACACCATAACCAAGAGAACCAATTCTGGCTCCTCATCTTCATCGCTCACAGAATACGCTTACACCCTGGTAGGAAATAAATTCCGCAACGATTTCCTTCGTGAATCAAAATTCGATGCTTACGCCGCCAAAGCTCTGAAAGTATATATGGATAATCCCAGTCAACTCACTCAAAGTTATCTCGACAGCCAAGGTCCCAGCTACATTTCAAGTCTGGAATTCTATACCTGCAAAATCAAGAAATGCAAGGATTCAAAGAAATACATTTCCAAATGTATTGATAAATTGAAAAAGATTCCTGATGGCTCGTGTAAGGAAAGATATATCGCCATTGCTGCTAACCAGGAATATGCTGTCGTGTTGGCTGGAAAATGCGATAATAAATGTCCTAGTGGCAAAAAGATTAATTAAATTGACCCTCTTTTGTTTTTTTAATGATTATGATGATGGAGATAATGTTTTGATGATGCCGATAAAAATATTATTATTACTGCTATTATAATTAACATGGTACTTTTAAATAAATTATTTGAGTTATACTACTAATATTGTTAGTTTCTAATTCTATATGTATGTAGTAATTTATGCGCCTTTTAATTTTGCCTTGATAACATTTTAATAATTAAATAATTACTTGCGTGTGTGTGTATATATACATAAGTGCTACACTGTATATGTTGCTAGTATATGACTTTTTGTGTTGGCAATGCAGTAGTTGACACTCCGAGGATTCTATATTTGAGTACAATATTGATAACACCTTATTCCGCCTCATGTTTTATTTTATTAAATTAACCCTTAATATGCCGATGCTCCTTTGTCATTCTTATTACTGCCCCTTCTCTCTCAGTGGCAACGTGCTTCACAGGGTATTCATTCTCATCAGATAATTGCAAAGATGACATCTTTAATTCCACCAACATACATGCACATAAGGCTAATTAATAAGACAGAATAAAAGCTCATTGTAACAAAGAAAATGTTTGTACCACTTTAATTTAACCATCAATTAATGCACGGTTAAATGTAAAATTTACTTTAACACAATATAATGACAGTCAAAAAGGCTCACTTCAGATGACACCAAAAAGACTCAAAGGCAACTAAACGGGGATCATCTAAAATCATTAAAAAATTTTTTGTTGTAGAAGTCAAATATGAAATCCAGCCTACTCTTTAACAAATATAAAAGACTCCACGTCTCATTTACATGATAAGGTCCCCGTGAGAACTTGTCTTTTCTTTTACATGTTTTTCATATTATCGTATTTACACAAACTCACATTAAGTCTAATTCAACTACAAGTACAAAATGGCTGTAATCTATCTAGGATTCAATGACATCAGGCACTGCAATGGATACCCTGACTCTCTCAAAGTACTAAAGATGCTTATGGAATATAGCATCGAGCTCCAAGACATAATGCAAAAGTTCAATATCCGCGTGCCACTTTTATATGAAATAGAATCAGGAATGGACGGTATTAAATCCTATTGTGATAGACATTCATTTAATATTGGAGTGAGGATTCGCAAGAATAGCCAGGAGTTATATAGTAAAGCTGAGATTATGAACCATTTCCTTTATGGGTAAGCTATTCTATCTGCATGCCTCTGTTTCTATTTGTCTGTGTATGGAATAACAACAGCTACTGCTACTAAAACCTTGGTTACTAATTTGTTATCATACAATTTCATGCTCTTTTTTCCATAGATTGGCTCAATACAAATATGCCACCAGTAACCATCTTAATGATATACTCTACCATTTCAGACGCCAATTTCCACAATACGATTTTAAGCCTGAATATTATTATCTTGACAAGGATAGAAATACTTTTAGCAAACTTGTACCCGACTTTGTGCCAAGAGGCTGGTATGATGACGATGGTGAAAGACATGAATATGATGAGGATAATAATACTACTACCAATACTAGCACAACCACAACACGTTCTCGTCAGGCATCTGGTGGCAGAACAAATAACAGCAGCAGAAGTAATAGCAATGTTAAGGTCAATGTGGTGATACAAGGGATTGATAAAACATTTCCTCCATGTGATGCGGCCATGAAGGCAATGATTGGGAATCTTGAGCAGCTGATGCCTGTAAAGAATAGAAATTCTGTAGACCCCCATAAACGTGGTAATTAATGGTCATTGTTTAATGTCCGTGCAATGGTTAAATAAACTACTGCAGATATTTATTTGGGCAATAATTTGATGGCTATTTCTGGTCATGGATTTAAATATAAATTCGTCTTTTTATTTTTATTTTCAGCTTTTTCAATAAGCTTTTTATTCAGTTTTGATTTTGAATAGCAAAATTCTCGACTTGGCAACCACGTTAAAAATAAATGTTACAAAGATCTAACCCAAATCCCAGTCCATAGCATCAACACCGCAACTCCATATATAAATGCATAAAAGTCACACAAAAATATTGTACATCTTGCTCAATCAGTA